>JAAAKL020011339.1:0-13732 GCA_010016065.2 Carybdea cf. marsupialis auct. non (Linnaeus, 1758) | reverse complement strand
ATCCTTCTGAATAAGAGAACTGAGCTCTGTCGAATGTCGAAATAAGAGCCGTTATCGTGTTAGGGCTGTACTGTAAGCTGCAACCGTGGGAGCGAAGGGAGATGGAAGCTATGTATAATGGACAAGCTGTCTTTGCCTAAAGCCGACAAATTGATCCTTCTGAATAAGAGAACTGAGCTCTGTCGAATGTCGAAATAAGAGCCGTTATCGTGTTAGGGCTGTACTGTAAGTTGCGATACTTGCAGCCGGTTTCAATTAAGCCTGAAGATCGAAGTATATGTGAAACGTGAAGCTTAGTATGCCATATTGTTTCTTTTGACTTATATCTACCTATCTATTTGTCTATCTATATATATATAGAGATAGATATACTTGAAAAAGATGTATCAACCGAAAGCTTGTAGCAAGCCTCACAGCAATTTTAGTTTTTTATATGTATATATATATAACAGACTAAAAACTGCTTTATAACGACGTTCAAAGCTATCTGGAAGCTGCAACAGGCCTAGAGGCTAGATACTTAGCTTTCCGTTAAAGAACCTTCATGTGTATGTATGTATATATATATATATATATATATACACATATATGTTAGTGACTTTAATAGTTTAGCTTTACATAAGTCTCAGTGCAACGGAGGAAGACAAACATGCGCTACGTTACCATTTTGATCCTTTATAGTAGAGTATATTATGTAAGTCGGATCTTGCTCATACTTTCAATGTAACATAGTCAATGTCAAACTTCTACACTGACTTGTAGCTGCAATTGTATACGACATTTTGAAGCAGTCTACTTTCTAGATAACCTACCACCATTAGACGATTAAATATGCAACAGGTACATACTTAATAAAACAGTCTTGTGATAATAATAGTGGGTTGTTTCCTGTGAACACGTGCAGAGTTGTATGCTTCTATAAGCCGGATTCGGAATGTGGTGCAGATGAACACTGTCCAACTTTAATTGTCTTTCATAAGCAAGTTAATTTTGGTTTAATCCTGAGATTGCATAGAGAGAATATATGTACGTACATTGGCGGAGACGGGAGAAAGGTCGGTACTTCGTTGGTTTCTTTAGAAATTAATATTGTTTGGATGGCGAGTAGGAACAATCTGAAAAGTGGAATTTTTTATCAAAGTCGCATGAAGTACAAGCTCTTAGTATGGTCACCATTTCAATCCCAAATTTGCTTGGATGTTAATTACATTTATGTGATTTTCCCTAAATGTACACAAGTAATAATCTAGCATGTATCTATCATAACATAACATCAATACTGCAAATCTTCTTTTGAATAATCCTTTCAAAATTTGACAGAGCAGGAGCTTCACTGTTTACTGTGTTACATCAAGGCGAGCACTTATTTACTGTCATGAAATAAAACCGTCTTGCAACATAAATCTTTTGAATATCAAGTAGTCTTGTGAATGTAGTCCTCATTAAACAGGTCCCACAGAGTCAACTTAACACAATTCGTTTCTCTATAGAATATGCACCTGCTTCTACAATGAATGTATATCAACCAGTGAAGTTGCTTAGCATGTCGCCTACTTGATCAAATCTCAGCATTGAAGCCAAGAAACCAAGCTCAACATCAAAGGTATGAACCCAGCAATGCAACATTGTGTTTACGTGGCGAGCATCTAGACAAAGTATGAGATAATGGGTAGGGACAAAGGAGGCATTGCCACCCTAACAAAGACGCCTGCCCCTCTTAATAAATGTCCAAATGCACATGTTATAATTTTCTCTCCTTTTCTTCTTCTTTCCTGATTTACAAAATATTTACCAGGGGAGGGCCAATCTGGAGAAATATAGGAATTTTTACCTTTCCGTTCTTAATACAGAGAACAGATCCAAGCACTGTGAGACCCTTTCTTCCACAAGAAATTTAAACCGGCTGCGTGATTCATCTAAACAAGTGATTCTCAAACAATCACTCTTGAGCAAAAGGCGTGCACTCGCCCAGAAAATAAAATGTGAACTATTTACAAGCTTTCTTTTCTCTTTGAAATATTAATTATATCAGTTTTTCATTTTCCCTCTGTTAAACAAATTCAATACAATAAAAAATACATTATTATGCTAGTGTCCTATTGCTACATTGTGGCCTACAACTCGATACTTAAACGAAGCGGCGACCGTAAAGAGAAAAAGATCGGGAAACTCTGGTTTCCTCAGTTGCTTTGTGTAAACTCGAAATTTGGCTATCTATTTGGACTGATTTTCGGTGCCTAAAAGATGCTTCTTACAAAGGGAAATGAGGGTAACAAACTTGTGACAGCTCTTTCTATGTTCCTTTGCGAACATTAAATCGATTTTACACAACGTTCAAGAAGATTTTTCTTTCGTTGGCTACATTTCAATGATATCCGTTGTCACCATGTTGCTAACTCTTTTGGAGATGGGAGGTGACACTCATACACCCTAGGTAATCACGTCTATTCCTAACTTTACATGATCCAAATCCTCGTCCCAAAATTACATACACAATAGATTCATCATGGAGAAATTATCTTTATATTTCTTTATATAAAAATTTGCTCAAAACCCTAGTATGCCATCTGAAAAGTGGTATTAACTTGATTAACAATATTCTCCGCATGAATATGATTTCGTATATTTCTTCTCCAGGTTCATTTAGTCGTTTTTCCAGAAAACTCCAAAAATACCTCTTTATTAATGGAGATGATTTTGCTAGGAAAGTTGTCCTCACTTGATTCTTGGACTTTCACAAACAACTTTTATATCGGTTTCAGTAGATGATACTTGATAAAAGTGCACTTGTAGCAAAACTCGAAAAACCGAGCTGGTAGTTCCTACAACAGATCATTTCAGACATTCAAAGATAAAGTTCACTGGACAAAAAATGCTTTCTACTGTTGACAACCTTATCGGCTGCTCCGCATCAGCATTTGAGTGAAACCAACAACTTCAAATCGTTCATACTACAGTGATCAAGTAACTCACTGACAGGATATTGTTTCTCATGTCGTAACACTTATTTTCAGGTAATTTAAAAGTTCAGACAAATGTCCAAGCCATTTACCGCTAAAAATTAATATGTTTGGTTATTGAAGGTCTGGTGACCTTTTAAACCCTTGAGCTGCCCTTGAACTTTAAAGATTGCTAACTAAGAACATTTTGGAGGTATTTCGGAAATAATTGGTACTTACCACGTATGTCCAAATCCAAATCCCAAAGTAGGTTCTGAGGTCTTAACAGAAAGTTCAAGTTCCTTGTTTACCCTTCAGTTATTTTATTCCATTCTTAGCCTACAAACAAAGACACATTATTACAAGAAACAGGCTATACAAACAAGCAACAGTTCGATTGTGGAAGGCATGTTACGTCTATAAAAACAGACGTTCGCGCCATTGTTCGAAACAAAAAAGCCTGAACAAGCAATTGTTATGCCAACGGCAGTCACTATGTGGCCAAAAATGTGAGAACGTTTTCAAAACTATGATGAAGGCTGGGAGGGGGGGTATTTGTGTTGAATCGGGGTTTTTCGTGATTTCATGAGTTTGAGGGACAAGATGAAAATCGACTTTGGAAGTGAAACATTTAAGAGCACTATTGGTTGTATTAATTTGCAGAGCTGATCTACCAACGCCATCGACTTAGAAGTCTCGTTTTACCAAGTTTTAAAAAATTATGCATTGAAATGATGATGTTCAACAGTTGTCACAGGTGCACAGCCTCGTTACCGGTCCTCTAGTCATTTATGAAGGTCGCTTAACGTTGATCAGCTGGTATAACATAGCATTGTTGAATTTCTTCCAAGACCCTGGGATAGCTTTTGCTCGGGGGCAACACGCGAATTAAAAGAACTTTAGGGAGTAAATGTTTATCACTATCTGTCATTAAGTAGAGCATTTTTATGTTAAATATTACATACTTTCCTCCTATATAGTCAATTATTTTGCTTATTTATGTATACACATGTATGTAATAAGGACTAATTCTTATTGGTTTGAAATGAAAGGATTATAGGATGTTTGATGAAACTGAAAGAACAGCACTGCAAAATAATTGGTAATCTCGAAAGCGGAAAACATTACATATATATGTATATCAGTAATATCTATCTGAACATGTTCTTTGTACTAAAAAACTTAAAGATTGCTTGAAGCAAAGCAGACATATTTGATTTGATATTTGTACTTTATAACTTTTTGATCCTCCATCTTTGTATACATAGATTCTGTTTATGTTATCTTGATATCCCATAAGGTTAAGGTTTCTAGTCGTGTGCTATAACTTTCATCTGACTGCGAGGGATTGCTTCAATTATAGTGCTATTTCTAAGCTATCGTGGGGTACAATTACGTAACAAGTTGTGTTAATTGTCCTTGTATTTATTGGCAATGAAAGGAATTCGTATGTCTCCCATTCGAGACCAGTAAAAAACCTTTTATACCGTAAGTTACTTTCGTAAGCGGTGATAATAATGGGCTATATATTGATGCTTTAGCTTCTAGTCTGTATTTCATGATATTAAAAGACTTTGTATGATTTTAAAAACGTTCTCTGCATTCATTATTACCCGAAACCCTGTATACTTTTGCTCAATGGTACCCCAGTCCCTGGTGACAAGTCGTATTCATTAGAATTGTCAAGTTAACTCACCGATATCATGTCCATGTCCACGGTAGTGATGCCAGTAATTTTCAATGCAGAAGTAATGCACTAAGTTTTCGGCATGTTACAAAAGATAGCTTGAAACAATGGTTAGAGTGGCTGACTCATGTCCAAGATTAACTAGCTCCAGCTTCAGTCATGCTGCAATGATTTCTATTGGAAAATGAAGTATCAATGCACTGCTATAAAATTCTTCACTGAGGTACAAACTTCCCTTTATTTACCTTACAACTGTCTCAAGTTGGGACATGGCTAATGTCCTATGCCTTTCCGTTCCACCGATGAGGGGATCAGGGAAAAGTTACTAAAGGTGAATCTCTGCTGCAAGGTAAATGTTTGTATGGCAAAGCGCCTGCTATAGCAAGGGGTCTATAGAAAACCATGAACTTTATCTTTCGTTATTTTACTCTATTACTAGAAAATATAGCAGTCCGTGATGATAGGTTTGTAGACATCATATGCTCTATCATCGAGCCGTGACCAATTTTTTTATCGAAAGTATTTCACCGTAGTGATTAAAAGTTACATCTATAAACAATGTAACAATAATTACTATGTCATTGTAAAATTTAATTATTTGATTGATCACGACTCCGTAAGAGAGGTTTCCAACGGACAAAGGAGCGATAATGATGTAAGAAAAGAAAACGTAGCTCTTCATAAGAGACAGATCACTCAATTGGTCCTCAGCATACATACGATTTGTTATAAAGGGCAAACTGCGTTAAGTTTAAATGAAAACAAAACATTCTCTTATCATTATGACCCGTATCCATAGTTACTAAACATTTATATATCACCTATTTCAATTTGATAATGAAGCCAAGTATCCAGAAAAAGCTTCGTTGCTGTATAAACTCTTACTACAAGCAAAAAGCTTACCAGGTAATCAAACATTGAGAGAAATTTTCCTTGAAGAAGGATTAGTGACCTTTTGAGGAAACGGCAAGAGACTTTACCCCACAAGTACTAGCGGCAAACCCCTTTTTCATTGAAACCTGAAAGACATTATGTCAAAATAGAGACTGCTTCCTAGACAATATTCGACCCCTTCAACCATTTCTGAAGGTAAAGTGAAATATTTTACATCAGGTATCATTATCAGTCAAATATTAAACAAAATAAACCATCTACCTAAAATGTTTGGAATAAAACACTGAGCAGGTCGATTGATTATGACTTGTTTATATTGCAGCGATGTTAAGAGATATGCTGTTCTTTTTATTAAACGAATTGGCAAAAGTATTTGAAATGTAATGCAGTGTGTCGGTAAAACGTACAATTTCTAGCAATGGCAATCCATGACATCGAAAGAAAACGTAAGCAAAAGTACCCTTTTAAAGTGATAGGGGAGTTGAGAAGAATATAAATGATATGTAAAACACTTCCTGGAAAACCAATCTTAATTTGCAGCTAAAGTATTCGGACAGTATAAAATGGAGAATAGTTACTGCCGTCATTATCTTGATAGCATCACAAACACCGACACGGTGAAGGCTGCTAGACCTTATGAAATTCAAGTTTAAGAGCAGCTGATGGCGAGCTATCGGCCGTAAATTTTTAGCAGGTTATCCCTGCCAAGTGTCTAAATTTAATATGTTATTCTTCCATGTCTACAAATCAAAGTTAATTATTACAATCGTATATCTGAATAACTGTAAGAAGGTACTACATTTAACTAGTCACGTTTCATTATTTTGCTGTTAATAAATGGCTGTTTTTAACACGTTTGAGTTTTCTCTTAAGAGATTAGGGACGATATGGATGTTGAGCAGAGGTTCATTAGATCAGCTTAGCCCCTATCGCTATACTAAGAGGTAATAGTATTAGATAGGAAAACAATTCTGGTTGCCATTTTTTACTTCTATCCTTTCTTACCTTATAGTTAAGTAGCCCTTGCTTTGTTTGTATTCCACATCTGATACAACAACTCTTAAAGCAAGCAAACAAAGAACGTGTATTTAGGATTGCACTGTAATTATGTAAACAAAAACAGTCGAGTGCTCTCGTTTCCTGCCATTGACGTTTTCTTGGAATGTAGTAAAATTTACCATGTTGTGTTTAATCATTGTTTTGTTAATCCACCAGTTGTGTTAGTACACCTTGGCTTAAATGCAGGCACTAAAGATCAATGAATCTGTTTGAATCTTCGTACCAGATTCGTGCTCTGTTTACCTTCTTTGATTTACGCGCAGATTTTAGCATGGTAAATGATGATTAGAGAGCACGACATCCTAAGCAGACATGAATTTTCCGTTTTATTTGACAATATGAGAAATTATGAAAAGAGAGATAAACTTATGAAACATTTGATAAATTTGAGATCGATTTCTGTGCATTTTACAACCAAGAAGTAAACAACTTTATTCAACATATACCTCCTACAGCCGCCAAAAGATTAGAGAAGGATTTACTTTGAATGAAGAATATCGTTATTCAGATGTTAAGCGCTCAGTGATGCACTTTCATGACGATTCTTTTGGATAATGAAGAATGGGTTGAATCCTGAAGAGAGGGATAGAAAAGACGAATTGGAAAGATCTTATTGCATAAGGGAGAATTAAGGTCCCATACAGAGGAGAGGGGGGAAGAAAGAGCAGTAGACGGTGCAAATGTATCTCAAAGCGAGAGCGTTTGTACTCACTTTCTTATCATCCTGTAATACTTTGCTTTTTTATCTGATATTATTTTTAGAAGGCAGTACACAATACATAAACAGTTTAAGTATCCAGCGTCGAAGGAAAAGGTTTAAAGTAACAAATAAGAACCTTCTCAGGTGTTGTTCTAAATACTCAAGGCGATTGTTGAAAACCATACGAAGTCCTGGATGATAATATACGTTTACCTTAGACTACTTTTTAACAATCTTTTCATTCTAAAGTTTGATAAAAACAGACCTTCGAGTGTCCGTTTATATTGCAGCAGCTTGTCCGTTGTAATACAAATACAGTAGTTACGTGTTTAATGGAACAAGATTTCTGGCACCGATATATTTGCTAACATTCACATACCTAATCCTTTATGAGTTCAGCATTGCAAGCAATTCTAATCCGTGTGTATTCAACAAGTACAAAATCAACAGACACTGTCATGGATAATCAGCCTTCACCTTTTACGCCATAGATCATCAAACGGTCCCAGCCTCGACGAACAATTGGAAACCTTGATTTTCTGCTTTCTCTGCTTTAAATAAGACTAGAGAAATTCTGGTGCACATTTATATTATTTTGGCCTTGTCTTTCACTTGATGCTGGGCACATGTGTATCATAAAATCATTATCACTGCACACAAACGTAGGACAGGAAAAAACAAGTAATTTTAAAGAACTTTATACTTACTTAGCCTTGTAAACAGCCCCGTTACTTTAGTAGTGCATCTGTTTATCAAGCTATACTTACTTCAAATTGTAACGCCCCTTCTTCAATCTTCAACGACACCAGGCAATTATTTTTCTCTTGAAAATATAAGGAAGAAATTATTGCAAAACGAAGCTGCCAGAGAGAATACTTTGAGTTGCTAGTGGCGAGATGCTTTACTCAACTGTTTCACTGTTTACGTGGTGGTTTTGTAAATATTACTTTTCTAGTAAGCTAGTATTTTCCCAACCAACAAGAGAGGATCACGTTACCACTGAAAACAAATCGATTGATAGATTCTTTAAGTTTATGAGGATGATCGTGATGTGTATGATCCTAATGATGATGATGATGATGATGATGATGATGATGATGATGGTGCTGGTGGTAATGATGGTGATAACGTTGATGGTGACAGTGGTCATGGTGATGTTGTTGATGATAATTAAGTATTGGTACTGGTGATGATCATCATACCAAAGATAATAGTAATGAATAGGAGGAAGAGGAGTACGAAAAGGAAGAGAAAGAAGAAGGTAGTCATGATCACTATAACGAGTATTAAGGAAACAGGTGCAAAAGGGGTAAAAATTGTACTATTCTTGGTAGAGAAGCGGGAATTAGAAAAATATTTCTTCTGAGCTGTAAGCAGACATTTCGTAAAATAGGAAGGGCTCCTTTCCTTTTTTTTTCAAAATAAGTATTAGATACAGATTAATTCAAGTGTAAGTCACATGATACAGGAGGCTAATAAAAACAAGAGATCTTAACAAGGTAATTGTAAAACAGTGCGATAAAGTAAAATTCAGATTGGTTGTTGACACTAGAGACACCAAGTCGATTATGTTTGGTACGTGATCTACAGCTACAACTTTGGATGATCATGTTTAAAGATCACAGCCGTAGGATATCTAGAGAATTTCAAAGATAATAACCAAAGAGCAGTAGGAATGCGTCCAACTCGTATGACATTGAGTAGAAAAGAATAAATCAAGTTGATATGTGGGCAATGAATCCCCAGGGGCTGACACAACCATTTAGTAGTAGGGCGTTGATTCTGTAATGGTGTCTCACGAAAGACCACCTTAGTCGTGAAATATGAGGAGCTAAGAAAAGGGTTATCCCAAAGCTGGATGCGACATAAATGCCTTGCTGTTATATTCTACTGTATATTCATATTCATGCCAGCGTTTCGCACCAAATTGACCTAGGAAGGTCAATCGAACGCTTGCGCCTTTTAGTCATCGCAAATTTGAAATCGGTCCATAACGGACTGTTGATTCACAGTGAGCGATAAACGATGAAAAGTTCTTTTATATACATTTTGTAATCCAATGGACATCTCGGCATTGGAAGTCAAAGATTAACTATTACTACCTTAGCACAGGGAGTTGATATCAAGTAACTTTACTTCAAAATCAAAAAAAGAAGCGCCTCCAGTTTTCTTTCAAGAAGGGCGACTATTTCCCTCGTTATTTTTGTTAGACCGGCAGATACAAGGGCGCTGGGCCTTGTTTTAATTAGATAAGAGTCAAATGGATACGCACAGAAACATTTACGGGTTATCACGAGACCGGGTTTAGCAGAAGGATAAGAAGTGTGGAAAACGTGCTTTTAGTGGAGGCAGCTCAATACTACCCTTGGTTTTATTTATGACACAATGTATGTATTATAAGGGCGGGCGTTTTCCTGTAAACGCAAGGGTTGGAGCTGCACACAAAATGAACTGTGTGGAATACGGGTAGCTCTTAATGCTCTTCGCCCGAATAACAGTTGTTGACACAAACATTAAGCAAGTCCTTACCATTTGCCTCACTGCGAGCACGACCCTTACTGATTTCAAATGTAAAATAAAGGTGGAGACAGAAATATCAGGTTTTTGATATAACCTTATAACTTGTCTGCGGACTACAAATGAGAGTTGTGACACTAGCGGGAATGATACCGAGGTCATTTTTCAAACGTAGATAGGTGAATAGGATTCAGGTAAAAACAACACGCTTTGATACCGTTTAGATGAAACTGTAGGTATTGTGTACGAATGTGTGGATGTATAAGCACCCGGCACGTTTAACTGATAGTTGTGTCACCAACCCCTTCGACTAAACAAGCAATAATACGGTTAATCATAATACGACTAATCATACTGCTGCCAATGTAATGCAATACTGATATTTCTACTTAACAGCTTTCCGTGGCTCGGTAGCTTATATGTTCAATTTTACGGTTAATCATACGATTAATCATACGATTAATCATACGGTTAATCATACTGCTGCCAATGTAATGCAATACTGATATCTCTACTTACCAGCTTTCTGTGGCTCAGTAGCTTATGTTTCATTTTATTTCTTGAATTCCATCTGTTATAATCCTGTTCCCTTTAGTCTGTCGACCCCTTTGGGTTAGTAATATTAACAAGAAGAGATTTATTTGAAAACGGAATAGTATTGGTCGTGTCAAACAAAGGAGCGCCTTTGGCATCTATGTTGGAGATGCCGCTGTTTCCCCAGGTGACCAGATGACAAACTGCATTTTTGTTTTTTTAGGTAAGTAAGTGTACACAACTGTCTTTGTCTGTTTATTCTGTTGACATCAGGCAACCTGAGCACACACTTTCGTTACAAGAATGAGGTTCACAAGTATATTCAGACTCAGATGACCTGAAACGTAGGAATGCAATGAGGACAATAAGGATCAGCTTCAGCATCCATTAGATATGATAATTTCCTATGAAGTTAATGATGATGGTATTTTTTTATATTTCATGGATGTGATGTTCCATGTATTTTGTCTTCCTCACCCCCTATACACCATAATTTGTAGCTTTTATCTTTGGAATTACCAAATTTTGATACCGATAACAGACTATACAGTAGTATTTTAGGAGTATTTGCGAAGGTTAAAGTGATATTTCCTTAAGAACATTTGGGGTTATATTTATAAAGGGTGTAAAGGAGCACTATCAGTCCTCTGAAAGTGTATAAGCTTTTCTTCTTTTTACCCCTGTTTGGTTATTTTCTACAATGATAAAAGTAAGAATTCTTCTAAGTAAGAGTTAGTTGCCGATGCCAATGACAGTTCGTATCCATCAGTTTTCTGGTCATGGGGTAATGCAACTTTGGCCACTGCTTTTCGTTCATCACTAGTCCAGGTCTGAATCCACGTAGAACTGTTTCTAAACTGAAACTACTCCATTGCTTAGTATATGTTGAGTTATAATTTTTATGCCAAATTGAGAATTGAATTGGTTTGAAACTCCACATCAACGCATCTGCTTTGTGCACTCAAGCTGCCTAAATTGTTTGTTTTTGTGTTTCCCCTATACAGATCTTGCATAGATTGAACTGGAATTTAAAGCCTCCAAAGCTCGATAATCATTATCCTGGAAACACCGCATGAAACATGGAAAGGATTTGGAGCTTTGATACCAAGCTTATGTAAAATAGGCTTATGTAAAATAGGCTTATGTAAAATACGCTTATGTAAAATAGGCTTATGTAAAATACGCTTATGTAAAATAGGCTTATGTAAAATAGGCTTATGTAAAATAGGCTTATGTAAAATAGCTTAAATGTTACCACTTGGAAATCTACAAATGTTGCGTTGAGTCTAAGAAAACCCCAGAATCAAAAGCTTTTCTGTAGAATCCCCGAGACTCAAAATCTAAATTTTATGGTTTCCATCATGACTTGAGCGTCACGTACGATTTCTTGCATCACCAGTATGAGTCTCCAAACCTGCTATTTAAGAGTACACAAACAATCCCTATACCACCCAAATAAAAAATTTTCAAAGACCGTTTCTTCTAATTGATTACTGAATACTCCCTACACATATCGCGATTAGTTTTGCGTGAAAAAATTTACATGAAAATCACAACATTCATAAATGCCATGAACTGTGGGTTAGATGGTACTTACACCCGAATGCTGAGAGCAGCCCTTGGGTTTACTCGGAGACAGGAAAACAAAGAAGGAGGTATATGGAGAACTGCTCAACATAACATCACTGATCTGTAGCAAATACGGGGTAAATACAAAGATACATCTACTTTACCTGTATCACTGCAAGCAAACTAAGTGCCTCCAGGAGGGAGGGAAGGTAAATGTAAAGTACAAAGACCTAGGCTGCATCGTAGAGCATAGCAGACAAAGGGTCCAGAGTAATTATGTTATACATAGAAATATTTTTGCAATGAACTAAGGTTTTAAAAGGCAGAAGATGAAAGACAGAAAAGAAGATGAAAAGACAATGTTCATCTGTGGTCCAGACGATGTCTCGGGAATTTTAATCACATTGCGAATGACTGAAGAAACACTCCCCATGGTAATGCGCATGCGTAATCTGAAAGAAGCGAAGAAAGCGATTCATGATGTAGTGTTCAGTAGTTTTCTTAAATGCAGAGTGGTTTCCATCATGTTAAAAATCTATGCAACTTCAAAATTCTGGGAAATTTCTGCCTAATCCGCTAAGCTTAGCTGAACTGGATAACTTTGGTATTCTCAAGGAAGAGATGAGAAGGTAGCAGGATCTAAGCAACATTAATTCGGTTAACGTTAATAATTCTTTGAATACCTCTGGTATGTGTAAGGAGCTCACTTGGCCTATCGGATGTCAAAGACGCACCTTAATCGCTGGTAGTGTTACAAAACATGCCAATCGAAAAGAGAAATGTAACAAAATCCCTTGAGACAGCCTCCGTTTCAAAATTGTACCCCCAGAAAAGTTTACAACAGGCCATCTTTTAGTATTCATACGATGATTAAGTTTTAGCGATTCTTATTTTATCTTTTCTAAGTCATGATCATGATACAGATCTGTCTTTTAGGATTGTTTGACAGTATACACCTTCCCAAGTAAAGGGAGAAGAACTTCTCTGAAGTTGTCAGTGGCTCCACAATCTTGAAGTATTAATCATTACGTAATTGCAGAGGCCTACAAGACGATCATCGTCCCTCCTCCCCATCCAGATCCCCCCCATTCAGACAAGGTTAAGAATTAGACGTCGCATGTAGTCGTACTCAATTTCTTGGCACAGGGAATGTGCAAAGGTCACTCTGCTAACAGCTTATTGCACAGGTGGCAATTTCAGTGCTTTTTGTGGCTAGAGATATTCGTTTAAACCCGATCATAATCCTACGTTTGGCACCTGTCGGGGCATAACCAATGGACCTGAACTACAATCAGTATGTATTATAATTGATGGGAAAGAAATAGAGTACCCGGTGGTGATGAAATCCATGTACGACTCACTATGGAGGTAAAGGCCAGATCAGCATCAACTTGGATGGTCTCTCATTTTGGCATATACGTTTGTGCTTTTGTTTTCCACTGTACAGCTAAAAGTCAATTTAGAGGCAGTGGAGAGGCAGTGAAGAGTCATTACGCCAACCCTACAATACGGTACATGCTCTCTTATGGATAATTCACGTACGACAAAGTACCCAATAGATACAGAATTCGTCATTAGATGTTAGCTTATTTTCAACCCCACGTTTCTGTGATTAGGACAATATGCCAACCATCATGACTACCCCACTCCCGCCCCATTCTAGGAAGCCATCATGCACAGTGGGATTATCTGAATTGGAAAACGGAAACTAATCTTCATAAATTGTGGAAAGATATAGATTCACTTGATAAGACAGGGTTCTCCTGACGTCCATAAATCACCAATGGGTTCCTCGAAATTTCTAAGCTTCCATAAATGACTAACTCTACCAAC
>JAAAKL020011337.1:0-13733 GCA_010016065.2 Carybdea cf. marsupialis auct. non (Linnaeus, 1758) | reverse complement strand
GATCAGCTTCTCGGACAGTCGACTTAACTGTTGCATTATTTAGTGTAGTGGTTGAGTCGGCGTTATTGGTTCTAGAGGTCCCTTGTTTGATCCCCACCAGCATCACATGTATTCATATTTACTATGTATTTCACGATTGCTATTTTGTCTGCCTGAGCTCATATATATATATAAATGGCACTGAAGAAGCTTATAGTGAAACAAAAAATTGACGTTGGTGGTGGTGTTGAGAATTCGGGATCAGCTTCTCGGACTGTCGACTTAACTGTTGCATTATTTAGTGCCTGGTAATAAATGTGGAAGGTTAAAACAAGCACAGGGGGTAGGAACTGTTTGTCGCGTTAAGTGTAGGTTTCAGTTTTTGATAAGCCAGCATTCTTTAAGGAGAAGCAGATAACCAGAAGAAGCAGTCGTAAGAATTTTGAAGTCTTTAGGAGACATGCGGTGATTTGAAGAGATGGCATGTAGTCTTACGTTGGAAAATGGTGGTCTAGAGAGTGAATTACCGGTGAAGGCCGAGGTGCACAGATGCTCAAAGATCCTACTATATAGATGACGGGTCGTCTGACCCAAATACAATGCTGAGAAGCATTGACACGTATACTGATAAGTGACATTGGATGTAAGAGTCTAGGAACACGGTATTTAATGGGAAAGCATTCGGATAATTGCTGCATAGGACACAATAATGTCACGTGAATGGTAAAAAAGACCGATGTGATGAGTTTACTAATTTAATTGCGTAATTGAAATTAATGGGCTCCAGTAAATGGCAGGCAAACTGTCCGATTAGGCATTATGGTTACTTGGTTAGCGTACAAGAATACCTTATTGCAGAACTTACTTATACATGAGTCGATAAGGCCTGATGGGTTGCCATTCTTAGAAAAGATAGATTTGAGTTTACAATCTCCTTGTGTGAGTTATCATATGACAAACAAATTTCAAAATAGAGAGGAAGGAGCACATTGATGACGAAAAAATAAGTCATAAAACTCTCGAAGTTCGTAAAAACTCATATAAAGGTTGGTTTACGATAAACAGATGTGAGAAATTTACTTTAGTGGCGCTGGATGTTAACATCTAGGAATGCAAGAGTGTTCTCTACTTCGAGTTCAGAAGTGAACTGGATGTTGGCATGTTTAGTGTTGAGTAGAAAAAGTAGAAAACAGTCATCAATGTAGCGTCTGTAAAGAATAGGTTTGAAGGATGAAGGACAGTTATCAATCCAGCTCGTTTCATGATGGGAAAGGAACGCGTTGGCAAACAGTGATCTAAGGGGTGAACTATAGCGACTCATTCTTTCTGTTCGTACAGTTGACAGTTAAAAATGAAATAGCAGTTTTCTGTGGAGAGGCATAGAATTTTCTTAAGCTGTCCGCGTGTAAGTCCATGGAATTTATTAAGTTGATAAAGTTGTAATGGTCGAGAAGAATTTCTATTGTTTCGTCTAAGGGTACAGTAGTGAACAATATTTTAACGTCGAAGCTTGCCATATTAACATTGTCACTATAAAAGGAAATATTCGATAGTTCTTCAACAACAAAAAACCATATCTTTGACAACGTACTTACTGCTAAAAATAGAAAGTATGGAGCACAAAAAATTCTATAACTTGTAAGACTGTGAGCCAATGGTTAAAAGTATGAATCGCAGTGGTAAACTATGATTAAGTACTTTCGATAGTCCATACATAATCCCAGGTTTTGAGCCACGTGGTGCAATTTGGTCAAAGATATATTTTGAAATTGATTTTGAATTTTCTAACTTGAATTTTCTTACTTTCTCTTGACAAAGTTATCTTTACTGGGTCACCTTGAAAAGTCCTAGTGTCGTCAAGAATTTCTTGCGTTATCAAAATACAATCAAGTTTATCAGGATAACTACTCCATTTCCCTTGTCAGGTTTCGTGATAACAATGTTGCTGCGAACTTTTGCTTATTTAAGCAACAAGTTGGGTGAGAGTAGCTCCTCAGTCCCGATAATGCATTGTCTTTTAGTTTAGTTCGGATGTAGTCCTCAGTATAATTAGATGATTTAATGGTGTTCACATTTCAGACGTCTCTGTAGAGTATTTTGAAGGTAAAAAAGAAATCAGTGTAGCCTATAGTTTTTGCGGGGGAGGTGAATTTCAGTCTTATCGGTGTTGCTCAGCACACGGCTGGAGAAATTAAAAAGTGACTTCTCTACTGTTGATTGAGTTTTTATTAATAGGTAACTGTTTAGTAAGTTGGTGTAACTTGTAATGGTGAGCTTTTCTAACTCGGGCTAGCTCTGAGCATTCTCGTATTCAGAAACTGATTTCAGACGTATAAGGTCGGCCGTTGACCTCCTTGGCTGTCGCCAATCAACTGGCTGCCCTGATCAGATAATACGAACTCTTCCAACCTTAGTTCTAATTTCCTCATTCAGAAGCCAAGTATCGGCGAAAAGCTTCTTGATCAAAATAAGTTGCCTGTATAATTGTGTCTTCAAGTTCTGTAGTACCAAAAATATGTTTAAATATACTAATTTCACAATCCACATTTTTGTTAAATGATTCCTCCGTAGCCCTTTGTAACAAGAGAAAGTCTATCTGGAGAAGATTCCGAAGGAAAGAAGTTTAAATCAGTTTTAAAGCTCCCCTTTTATATGCTAAATGTGAAGCAGTTTTCAAGACAGTTTAAGGATAGAGACCGCAATATTCATCGTCTTGACTGCTTTCAATACTTCTGTCAACCTAGAGGCGATACAAACTGATATTAATCTTTGTTGTACAGTTTACAACTTGGTATCCAGAACCATCCGCACAACTTGGTTTACAACTTGGTATCCGGAACCATCCGCACAACTTGGTTTACAACTTGGTATCCGCACTACAAGAGAACTACAAGATAATGAAGGTAGCAATGATCTTCTTATGTCAGGTAAAAATTTTGTCAAATCTGGGATCAAACGCATATTTATGCCGACCGACAAACTTTCCGTGCCAAGGAAATTGCGGAAGGAGTTGACGTACACCAATCGAATGTACTGATGTCATATCTCACAAAAGGCAGTTAACAAAGGGCAGTTTAATGAGCAACATTGTTATGATTCCCTCTCAAATGTAGGGCAAAATGTCTGGTTATATCAGGAAATAATGGAAATGCAAATTTTCACTAGCTACCCATTTGAACCGAGCAAAGAAACATGCAATGCCTGAAAATATAGTCAATGCTCACCTAATTTACATTACAACATTAGCATTAAATGTCGATTGAGTGTGCCTATTTACACCTCACATTTGCGTTTACAAATATAAACACGTTGTTTTGATAGCAAAATCCTGTTTACAGTAGAAGCTGTACCAGCGGGACGTACTATATTTTGTTCACCTATCTACCGTTTTTCTGTGTAATCCTTGACAAATTCGTTCTAGTAAATCACCATGACAGGGATTTTAACAGAGATTTACGTTTAAATTCACATTTTGTATCGTACATATGACTACAGAACCTTTAGCTTCGGAACATAAAAGTTCCAAATGATAGATTCCTAGTGATGGTACTTGAGTCATTTCGCTAACTACTCGATATATCTAAGGTGATACTGGGATTAATGGAATAACTCAAACTTAGATTGCTATTTCGACGTTATTTCTGATTTGCATACAATGTGTAACCTTGGAGCTATTTGAGAAGTTCTCCCCAAGTAAAATTATAGAAAACTTCGCCATTACTCATCTGGTCACTAACATCTAATGTCTGAAATATCAGGAGGCAATCGATAGCAGTGAAGCTCAGTGTGAAGAGAATGTCATGTTACGTTTTCTTGTCGCTTGCTTTCCACGTATTCATTCACATGGAGTCATTTGATTTTCCAGCTGCTCAGTAAACAAATACTACAAGCCTAGGATTATAAAAGAGAATCCTGAACTATTTGCCTGTAAAATCCATACAAATTTAAAGAGTCTTTTGTTGCCAGACGCAATAAGCCCTCTCATATGGTGCAAGAAAAGAATGGCAAGGCAATCTATACTTAGCGAAATCTTGCACAACAAACTGGAGCATGAAAAAACAGATAGTTTACATGTATGCTGAGATCTCCAATAAACGATTGCGGAATACCGTGAATGAGGCTACTGGTGTGACAAATGAATGTGGAGCAACGTGAATGAGGCTACTGGTATGAGAATGAAGCTACTGGTGTGGCAATGAGGCATGACAATGAGGCTACTGATGTGACAATGAGGCTACTGATGTGACAATGAGGCTACTGGTGTAACAATGAGGCTACTGGAGGCAGAAATAATTGGGAGCTAAGGAGGAATTCGCCCCAATTCAAATCTGTATCGCACTTAGAATGAGAAGACATGGAAGAGAGGATAGTGCAGTTTTCATGATAGTAATACAGATTTTTGATCGTATTTCATCTTTTGCTCGTGGTAAAGGCGGACATCTGCATACGTTTCTTACTTTTTAAATAGTAGTGATGTGACATAATTTTTGTTAGTGGACCATTCTTGTTTCTATCTATTTTATTTTGATAACAACTTTGGTAAAATACCTCTGTAAACGGACCATGATGAAAACCAGGGAATTTCGAAACTTTTAAATATGATTTCCACCTTTAACTCTATAAGTGTCTCTATAGATTCACTTTACACGTACATAAATGTAATTTTTATCCTTTCGTGAACCACTTTCTATAGGATCCCTATCTTCTTCGTCGTTCGGCTTGTTTCTTTTTTAGAAGCAAACACAGAGAATCATCATTTTCCACTTTGCTCGGTTGTTGACGTCCTCCACCCCCACACCAGTAACCACCATATCATCCTTCACAGCTTCTAAAAATCTTCTCTTCGGTCTTCCTCTCCTTCTCTTCCCTGGGGGTTCCATTCTCAATACTTTCTTTCCATAATCTTTTCCTCCCGAACCATCGCAGCGTTGCCTCTCTTAATTGCCCTCCAACCACTCTAACATGTGTTGAACTAATGTATTGGTTTTTGATTTTATTCATTCTGATCACTCTCAGGGAAAACCTTAACATCTTCTATAAGATAATTTGTCAAAATACACATTTATCCATATCATATCCATATTCAATTTCAAAGCATAGTTTTTTAACGTTTTATAACAAATAGATAAATAATTATTAACTACAATAAAAGTAGTTTCGTTTATCTCAAATGAAGTGCATCCTTTGATTATCCAAGCAACATGAACTTAATGTTCCAAATGGATAATCGAGGATGACAATTAAATCTTATGTTCTCCTTGTAACTTTCTTCAAAACAATCTCCGCCGCGTGCCATAGGGTTTTCAAACTATTTAGTGCAATGGTTGAGTCTAAGTTTTCGGTGCGAGAGGTCACGAGTTCGATTCCCGCCGTATTCCACGATTGTCACTGTGTCTGCCTGAGTACTAATATATGGAAATGGCACTGATGAAGCTGATAGCGAAACGAATAAAGGCTAGGTTGCTGGTGGTAGTCAGAATTCGAGATTGACGTCCAGAATTGTGAAATTAACTATCTTACTATTCAGTGTGGTGGTTGAGGCGGTGTTTTAAGTGAGAGAGATCCACAAGTTCGATTCCCGCCAGCACCATATGCATTCATGTTTATTGAGTACATCTATATCTATCTATCTATATATATGTATATATAGGTATCTTTCAATTTATATATGTATATATGTTTCTATGTATCTATGTATCTATCTATCCATCCATCTATGCATCTATTTATATATAAATATATAGATATTTCCTGTTTTGTTTAGATCTCTTTGTTTAGTCAATAATATTCCTCATATTTATTAAGTTACAATTCATCTGACATTTTAAAATTCTGAGCATAGTAACTGATTATTAAAACATTTTAGTTTATTATGTTTGCAAAGTGAAAAGTTTGCGTTCTACTTCTTGAAATCCTATTAAACCCATTTTTTTAAAAACCCATGATGTGCGTATAGAAGAGAAGCAAGTTGATCCATTAAAGGAAGTAAAGTCTTTACCCATGATGTGCTAATATACCCGAGCAGACTCTAAATTTTAATCAAGTACAGTTTCAATAAACTGATATGAAGCATCGTTAAGAATTTATGAATACATAGAATGTGTAAGTTTATCCTTTTCCTTTTATGTTGATTTCTACGCATCTACAAACATGTGGTAACTACAGTTAAGCCATTGACTCCTAGAAATAGATAGAGATACCTTTAAGTTAAGTAGCGTTATTATTCATTTCCATTTTGTCCGACTATAAATATCGGAGATAACCTATAGCAGAACTTCCTTTAGGATAACATTAATCTTATAAAATTTCTGTATTTCAATTATTTGCTTAGTTGCTTTAATAGTTTTTTAAAACCCTTCTCGTAACTGAATCCACCCCTTTCACAACTATATCATACCAAATTTTACTTTAAAATATAATAGCCTGGCATACCTCGTGTAGAAATTATGTTTTTCACAACTTTAATATCATTTGATTTAGCAAGGACGTTATAACTAACATCGAAGTATGATTTAGGGACAAGACGTTAAGATAAAGAAAACTTCATACTATAAACAGAAGACTATCGTTAATAGGTGTTGAGATGGCAACAAAATAGGAAATACACTGTTAGATGACGGGCATTTCTTATTCAAACGGCAACAAGACGAATACTGCTGAGGTGACCGTAGAACATAAGGAGACAGTTGTTCTGCATCTCCATAGCAGACTATTACAACGTGCAAGCAATTCCTAAGCTTGTAAATGAGTATTATAAAAGAGGAAGAAAATAGAGATGTAGTATACATGGAGATAGTGTATAACCTTTAATACACCATCTTCGAGGAAACGTTGCGATGTTGATGAGACTGTCACAACAAATGAAAAATCAGTACTAAAAATGTGACCAGTTTCAATCGAATGACTACTGTTAGAAGAAAAGGCAGGTGCAGTCAGTTTCTTTCTTCTCTAATCCAACATATTCAAGTGCTCAGACAAGCTCCAATGGAATTAATATTCTGGCTAGCCTAGATACACAGCCTTACAAATGTGGCGTGGGCCACAGTTTACAACTACCGAAATGATTGACTTGGGAATGACATCCTCAACACGGAAGAATATAGACTGTTCTTCGGCTAGGAGAAAAGCGCAAAGACTTACTACGTTGATATTCTGTAAAACACACTAGCTACTTGCACGACGTAAGAGCAGTCAAGTGATTGCACAGCAAAGTAACAAGCGAAATTCATCAAAGAATGCGAATGCGCAATATATCAGAATTGGGTAAAACAGTGAAAACGACATAGATTTACGAAACTGAAGATGGCTTAAGTACATCATCCCCGGGTATGATAATCATGAAATCAAACCCAACTATTCATATATCAATAGAGAGAGAAAGTGTGACGTCACGATTTCAAAAATTTGAATTACCTTAGATGATCCAGGGCGAAAACAAATCTTGACGATAAATAAGAGTGTCCAGCATGCAACGCGAATAGCAAACATGACTGCTCGAATAATGGGGAAAATACTCAATTTTCATGTTGCCCTCTTAGTAAGAACGTCAATGGCTAACATTGGCAGTGTTACCCTTGCCCAACACCGAGATATCAACTTTCAAAATTTTAAATCTCTCTAACAAAACCTTGTTATTTGATGCTGGTTCCTAACGTAAGGAACCAAGGAATATAAATAGAGTTTTGACCAGAGATTTTTGAACTTCCAATGACTCTAGTTAAACGCTATATACACTACAGGTCTGGAATTTTGGGAAACAGCCTATTCCAGGGTTACCTTTAGACATCTGGAGTCAAATCTTACTATTTCAAAAACTTTTGATTCGTTCTGTCATCACTTTCCCTCCGCAATGACCTAGCATAAGCTCAGTATACAACAGTATAACGGACAACGTTTCGTCTATAAATGACTTCTTCAGGTGACCTGAAGACGTCAGTTTTAAGGGGAAAATTATCTGAAAAATAGTTTTCTTGTTTGGCGTAATATTCTTTATTGCTTGTCGGTGTATAAATCACCTTATCAAAACAAAATTGTTTCTTGAGTCCAGTGGTCTTTTTGTTGGATGTGCATGTCATCCTGTATTTCATGATTATAGCTGATTTCTGCAATACAAAAAATTTGAAAACGGTCCTCACTGCATACTCCTGGCATGATTTACAAATCTAAATACGTGGAAGGTGCTGTTCTGATACCCGCATTTTCTAGACACACTGTCGTCTAATGCCTATAAACTTTACTTTTTTCAGCGGAATTACACCTCGCACTTGTCAACTTGTAGACAACAAGTCAACGGAGAGATAACGGAAAGACCTGGCCCCATTATCTTTTTTAAAATAGCAGAATGCGTTATCAGCATAACATCGACTAAATGGCACTGTCGAGACCTGGTACCTAATTAATCAAACCCGTTCATGACGTCACATGAAAAGATTGGCTAGCAGAGGTGAAAGTTGGAAACCAATGGATACACCATCTGTCTGTTCATAAAATGTGTCGTTTAAGGGAAAATGTGTTCTAGCGGTCACAAAAGTAAATAACCTGATAAGATCATCCCTGGAGAGCGCAATTCGGCTTTTTTGTTTAAAATATATATGCAATAGTTATGTCAACCACCACACGCTGTTAACTGTTGAATAGACCAACAAAATCAAACGAGACCAAGAACTTTACTTAAGACTTCAACCTTAAAGTATCCTTAGGTATAAAGTCTATTTAAGTTTATAAATAATTACGAAAGTCAATTTCAACAATTTTATTAGTTATGCAACATAATAAAGTCTTCGACGGCAGATCATACTTTCATATTCAAGTTGAAATGTACTTTTTGCTGTCATAATGAAATATCAAAAGTCAATTTCGATTTTTTATTATGTCTGTAGTAGGAAAGCTTTAGAATAGGACACATTTTATTTCTTGTAGTAAACGGGGCACGATGTATAACCTCTCGTTGGTGGTGGCAAACCTTAACTTGTCTGGAACATTTCCCCAGTCCAGGTCTATCATAAAGACAAATTCGAGCTCAACTGGTTAAAGGATTTGGCAATTAATAAGAAGAGGCGGACACATAAACACGAAGGGTGACAACTAACTTCAAGAACATGCAAACAACTCGTGAGCATTCCTAGGCGAAGTTTAGGTTTGAATCTAATTACTTTAACTGGTCACCTAACGCAGATAACGCTGAATGGGCAACAGCAGCAGCAACATTCTCTGACACTGATCACGAGCTAATGTCTCCTTGAATTTATTTCTCGGAAATAAAGTCTACCATTTGTATTAAACTTGATCTAAGTGAGGGATGAAGGGTGTACTGAAAACTTCATGTGCAAAAGTCAGTATCAGGAAAGTACTTCTTGCGTACAAAGAACGCTTGTAGTCGAAGTCTTCAACTCAGAGTTTGGTATATATGTTATGTTTAGATCGTCTCACATAATAAAGTGATTTTTGAGACGTAATTTCCTTTGCAACGGATATCATTGACTTTGTACGTCAAAAACTCATAAATTATTCAACAGCTTATCTTGCGTGCTTTCATGTTTAGCAGATGCCTTTACCTAAATTTATCTTGTACAAGGATTGACTTCCTATATCGGGTCACAATTCATGGTCATATTCCAGATGTTGTTAAATACTGGGTCACGACATCAGAAAACCAATGAATGGCAGTTCTCGGTGGCGAAGGGTCGCGTAGGTCACAAATCAAATATTTGTGACCTGTTATCTTATACACTGAAGTTTGTCGTTTACAGGAATCTATGGGTTACGCAATTTATGTCAATTGTACTACGTTTCCATACTTTTTGTTGTGACTGTCAATAAAGAAGAATGAATTTGATATCGCAAACAATTCTCTAGTAATCAAGTAAACACGCTTACTGGAAGATCTTAAAGGGAATAGATGGAGTTTTAACTGATCTAATATCAATAAAACTGTTTACCAGTCCCTTCAAGAGTGCAGCATCACAATTAGGAAAGACTGCTTCAAGCAAACCAAACACTCTATGGAAGGGTTAAGCTAGTCTAAACAAACTTAAAAGAGCAGAGCAACTTGTACAAACATTAAGTAGTAAGATATATGGTGTTCAGGTACGTATCTTTGTGTTTTCTTGGTAGTGCCTATCATGACGCACTCACTTGTGGCATTTGTTCTCTTAAAAAATAGAAAACCGATGTAGTCTGCTGCTATTTATGTAGGAGGTATCCAACAGAAGGGTAGTTTTTTGTTGGGATTTTTATGTACATGTAATAGCATGCATTAACTTAGATTTATATGAAATGATTTGTAATTTTATTGTGTAGTATATAGAATTTCCCATTGCTTGTTTTCATATCAGCCGTAAGAAATCGATGTGCAAATAGTCAAATCCTCGATTTGAAGTAATCGAGGAATGAAACTGGAACAGAATGACTGTGCCACTTGATAAAGTATATTGCATCAACTGGCTCTTTGCTTGGAAATTTGTAGCCCTTGCATACAAGGAACAAACATTCTCAAGCGTGTACTCGCTTACGTAATTCATTTACCACGATTTACAAGAGGAAAACGTAACTTATAGACATCTGTCAGTACATTCTACTATTCGATACGATTCTTATTGATTTTTTAAATTTATATTTATATGAGGGAATGATAAAGCACTAGTATTTACATTTCATATTATCCATACGAACTATATTTAGAACGACCAAAAGTCACGTTTTATTTGCAACTGATGAGTTATGTAAGTTGCACATGAGCTGTAGCTGATTCATTGTTTAATTTGCATTTATGTTTTATTATTTAAGTTAAATTGAAGTTGCAACTAAAGACTGATTTAAGTTGAATTGAAGTTTAAACTGATGATATATGCACGTTTAATTGATGTTACAACTAATGACTTATTTAAGTTGAGTTGAAGTTGCAATTGATGATCTGTTTAAGTTAAATTGAAGTTGCAACTGATGACCTATTTAAGTTGAATCGAAGTTACAGCTAATGACGTAACTGCGTTGAACTGAATACAACTTACGACTTATCTCAGTTGAAACAGATGACTTATTTAAGTTGAATTGAAATTACTACTAATGACTTATCTAAGTTGAATAGAAATTACTACTAATGGCTTATCTAAGTTGAATTGAAATTGCAACTGATGGCATCTTTCTGTCTGCACTTATTACATCTTAGTTTTGGAAGGTATTTAAGCTGGAAATGTGCTTTTTGTTTAAGGCAGCAAGCATTTTGTAACCACATCGCAGCTTAACCATGATGGATGCATTTAGAAATAGAGAAAAATGCAAATCAAAGTGCAATTGATGCCTCCTGCTGCTGATGTGATTTAAGTATTTGGAGTGTAGATATATTGCATCCACACACTGTGTTGCTGTATTTTTTTAAATCTTAGTCAAGTAGCATGTTCACATCTTAGTAAGGCAGATCAGAAGCTAGGCATACCAAGTAAATGGTTCCGTGGATACGCAGAGGTGTCCATTACGTTCATCTAAGAGAATGCCATACAGTACTTTAGGGGGTGTCATACCTTCTTGCTGAACTTTCTTTTTTAAAACATATGGTTGATAAACAAGGAGCCATAGCAATGCAAATGATAATTACGTTTTTACCTTAGTAGGCTTTCCGTCTCAAAATAATGATAGCATTACTCCATAATCTTAATTTAATTGCAGCTTATCCTTGAAAATTTGAAGCAATTTTTGCATAACTTTGTGCACACATTCCGTGCTACATAATGAGCGAGGTAAAGAAGCTGTAATAGCTCTGCCTTTTCATCAATTTCCAATACAGCAGAATATAATCATAAACTTCGAGTATGTATTCCCCTCCCCTGTTGGATAATGTTAAAACAACAATAGCAAATACTAACCTCAATTAAGTAGGCAGATCGGTGTGAAAGTAAAAATTCCCGTTCTGTTGTGGAGTGTACTTGCTCAGGATACCCTAACATATCATAGAGCATCTGGGAGTTGGTTAGCCGTGACATATCACTTGACGAAGACTTAATGATAACATTTTGTGTATTGGGAATGATTTTTAGATGGTTTCAAGCGGACGTGGCCTTAAAAAATGTTGTCTATCTTATTGGCATAATAGATACTATTGCTTACCTTATAGGCATAATAGATGTTATTGTTTACCTTATAGGTATCACAGAAACTATTGTCTTTCTTATAAGTATCATAGACACCATTGTTTACCTTATAGGTATCATAGACACCATTGTTTATCTTATAGGTATCATAGACACTATTGTTTACCTTATAGGCATAATAGATACTACTGTTTACCTTGTAGGCATAATAGAAACTATTGTCTTCCTTATAGGTATCATAGACACTATTGTCGTCCTTGTAAGCATCATAGACAACATTGTTTACCTTATAGTCATCATAAACACTATTGTTTACCTTTTAGGCATCATAGATACTATTGTTTACCTATTAGGTATCATAGACGCTGTTGTTTACCTTATAGGCATCATAGAAACTATCGCCTTTTTTATAGGCATCATCGATACTATTGTCCACCTTATAGGCATCATTCAACTTTGTCCATTTATAATAAAGTTACTGCCAACACTTCTAGGTAAGACAAGTGAAGTCATTGTTCTCCACCAAATTTCTTGTAGATAGATTATTGTTTTAGAACTTATTTAGATTTTCTAACATCAATTTAGAAATGTTTCCATTTTGCTACTACAGTGACTACACGGGTTGCTTGGTAATCTCTTTGATTTTTCTATTAACAATAGTATGGATAGTGTCTATTTTAGTCACACGTTATCACGGGACACGTTAACTAAAATGTACAATGAAAGAATTTTCCATCATTATTTTCCTTCCAAAAGCAACATCTCATCTATCTAAAATTAGTATAATTATTGCATCGATTATATTACCTTTCAGTTGCACCTCTTTTATGCTGCTCTTGGCTACATATGCAAAATTGTTTATTCGTAAGGGTCTGGTATTTGTGGCTTCCCACAGTTTTTTAATTGATTGATGACCAACAATACTGAAGCATGATTGCGTCTTCTCATGCTTTTCAAAGTGATTTATGAGGAAAATTTGGAAACCTAGTTTAAGAAAAGGACCAAGACACACTACAAGAAGATTAGAAAGCAACAGAGAATTCATACTGTATGGTTGAAAAATATGCTTTTCGAATGACACTCATTAGAACCTATAACGTCATCAATACACATGCGGCAGATTTGATGGTTGACTAACTTTACAATGATTGGTTTACAAAACGAATGTACATGGGAACACAATTAGAACAACTGAACATCTAAAACAAACTTTTTGTAGCGGCACAAGTTCAGTTTGGAAAGTTTAATGTGGACAGCTGCCAAGACCCTAAGCTGGTACTCAGACCTAGCCCTTTAAACAACCGAAAATTGCTCGAGTGAAAGGAGGTGCAGGAGGTGTTGGGCGATAGCTGAATTGTTTGTACTTTTGTATTTCACTGGCTTCTTGCAAGTACGGGTCGGTCTGTTTTTATTGTTCTCTTGTTCGCGGACCACACTCGGAACGTGCTGACGTATCCTCTATTCCAGTACTTGAGAAGTCCAGCCAATATATCGTGCTCCGCAACGACATTAAAATTGATACACAATCTTACATTTATAAACCAATCATTGTTAAGTTCGTCAACTATCAGGTCTGCCGCATGTGTATTGATGTTGGCGACCGTCTGGCTACCCGGACCGTTTGGCTACATTTGCCTCGTTCTCACATATTCTGCCTTATTTTCAACT
>JAAAKL020011336.1:0-13733 GCA_010016065.2 Carybdea cf. marsupialis auct. non (Linnaeus, 1758) | reverse complement strand
CTCTGGACTCTTGAGCTCTGGACTCTTGAGCTCTGGACTCTTGAGCTCTGGACTCTTGAGCTCTGGACTCTTGAGCTATCGCTACTTTTCTAGGGTTGTTCCTTTGAATACTCGATGTAGATAGTATATTGATCCTCATCCTCAGAAACCGATGTTGTGAGGAACTACTCATTATCACTAGGGAAAGCTTCACGCGATACTTGATTGTGATTTTTAAAAATATAGATGAGAGTAGACTCGTGCACTTTGATGTTTGGGTCTTAGGGTTCTTTCCCTTGCCGTTGTCATTATAACCAGTAGTCGTGATGGTTCAAGTCAGTATTAGTCTCCGTAACTTTTTTATGGCTACACGTCAGGAACCCCGTATTTTCAGTGCTAACGTAGTTATGCTACGTAAGTATTCTATTTTGGCGAAATGATACATCTTTCAAACAGCTTGGGAAAGAGGTTCGAGATCGAATCTAGGATCTCCTACCCCAAAACCGGTGACTTAACCGCTGCACTAAATCGTAATTCGAGATGTCGATTCCGAATTCTCACCACCAGCAGCAAGCTAAAATATACAATAGAATTTTCTTGCTTTTAAGTCACATGTTTGCTTCACGTATTTCCCTGCATGTTGATGTATTGTAGGCATGGTATTGGACGAACGGACTATCATCTATTTACGGATCCGGAGCTGTCCTTCAAGGAAATATTGGATTCTGCAAGTGTTTTAAAGGATTCAAAAGATAGCAATGCTAGTCATGGTAAGCAGTGTTTATGGCTCCCAGAATTTTCCTTCTTATATTGGCAATCGATACTTCACGATTCGTAGAATTGTTTTTCAGTTATTTAAATGAGTGATGTATAGATTAACGTTTCCCAAGCTGAATTCTTGACTCGGCTTTATTTTGCAAACCGAGTTGGTTTCACGAGAATATATGTTAGGTTACCTTTGATATTTACAATCCTTTAATATTCTCACGTGAAGTGATCGTAGACTAACTCATGAAGATTAAACTAAAATGTATTCTCGTGTAACCAATAGCATACTTTTTGTTTTTCGCCTAATTTTGTAATATCTTACCCTGTGGAAACATCTCAGAAGAAGAAGGTCACCAACACCAGGGCAACGTAGAGATGAATTGTGCTGCGTACCAGATTCCATTGACGTGATAAGGAATAACACTGCACCGCCCAAGTTTATGCCTTTTTAGATTTGACTATTACATACATTGTCACTACAAGGCCGCCGCGTCTGCGGGACGTTGAGGTTTTAAACCTTCACTAGTATTACACCCAGGTTCTCTTAATAGAATCATTATGTATTTGGAGCCATTTGTAAAATTGTATGGTATCTTTGCCGATTAAGAAATGAAATGGTCACAGCTATGAGTGAAAGTGGAGAGGGTAAGTTTTAGTTTCGCGATCGTGTTCCTAAGAGATTGTAAGAGACTGTCGGGGTTTATGTTTTATTATCGTACACATAATGCGTAAAGTAAGAATCAAGGCGCAAACAATCAGTTACTACAACACAAGATATTCTACAGTCATCTATACATTTTTGCATTTTAGCTACAGGAAGCTCAGGTGAGTCAGAGGACACGAAAGGCCACAAAAGGGATTCTATCTCAGGAGACGACCCGGACGATGTGCCTGAAGAGACTAGAATAGTTGGGCGCAATAAAACGCGTGGAAAGGATAGCGACATCTCCCAAGCTGACACTCTAGAGCGCGAATCCGCGTACGGATCAGATCTTGGCAAACCATTGCGTGACTTCAGTGATGATCCCGATGGGAAGTCGGATTTAATGCAACCAACAATAACCGATGAAGCAGCAGAGATACTGTCTGCTTGGCCAAAGGTATATACGTCCTTTAATCATCTTAATTTTACAGTGTTTAAATGCCTTGTATATTCGTTAAGCCATCAGTAAATTTAGAGCTACAATGTAATAATAGAATAAGTTCGGGGCTGCAATTTTCATTAGAGCAAGAGACAACACTTAACGTGTTTTATTGTCACGTATCGAGTGTATTGTAAGGGCTACTATCCAATACATCTGTAGCGAGTTGGTATTAAGCATTCCAAGTAGGCGGTAGGCTTCAGTTTGTTGTGGTAATTATTATCTGACGATGATTTAACTTGCATTAACTTTCGCCGAGAACGAATTGGACCACTAAACACAATGTAAAAGTGGCGAGGGGGTGGAGATGTTTGTGATGGGTAAGGGTATGTGCACGATATAGCTGTATCAACAGCAAGGAAAAGTTTTGTTATTCTGTGATGTATGTTTGCGTTACAATTTCAGAACTCTCTTCTTATTTAAATTTAAATAGAAATTTACTTTTATGACCCACTTCCAGCTGCTCCTGGTCATTATTAAAAGCTGTCGAGGTCACTTTATGGCTGCACTCTCGTACATTTTTAAGAAAGCTAAACAGACTGTGAATTTTTCTTTCAAGGATCGGATGGTTATCAATAGACTGGAGAAAATCACAAATTGTGTTCTTCATGGGTTTTGGCCAAAAGGTGTTAAGTCCTTGGATGCAGCTATTGCTAAACTTCATTCACAGCACGTTCCCCCTCTGACTCCAAACTTGCCACCAGCACCAGCTATTGACCGGACCAATCTAGTCTGCGGAGAACCAATGCGTGCTATTGATGAAGAGATGGAAGCACGGGGAGAAGCTGAGTATGCCGCTGGTTTGAACGACAAGGATTTTAAAATCAAACGTGTAAGCACGGTATATACCCCAACTTTTTACCCTTGATATCATTTTGTATTTAAAGTGTATTATACGTTTTATGAATAGTACTTTTACGTCTAATGTAACGCATTGTAAAGCACTTGATGTTGACACGTCAGTTTGACCTGTGGCTGCTTCGGTTGTCGACCAGTGCAGACACCAGATACACATTTGCTCAACTGTGTCGACAAAGTAACGTAAAGTATGCAACATTTATATAGCGCCCATTCTATGTCAGGCGTATTCACAGGAGCTTTGCAATCGACAGTTTAGCCCGATCCTGAGGCCTGTTATTTTTTTCCTGTGCAACACCTTGCGGATTGTAGAGACGCAGCAGCCGCGCACACATTGTTTTTACTGACGCAGTATTTTGCCGTTATAGCCGTGTCTTAATTTTTCACCTTGTTACGATGAAGAACAGTCGACACCTTAGCTCAAGGATGTTGCAGCGGGAGCGGGATTCGAACCTCTCGAGTCTCGTAACCCTTGAATTGTGAGTCAGTTGCTGTCAACACTTGGCCGCGTCTACCCCTCACTTACACCCCACCCCCACCCACACACACATATATATATACATACCCTCATGGATCAGTGCGTAATAGAAATCAGTACAAGAGACGAAGCGTTATCTGCTAGGCTGTTCGTTTCCTTGTGATGATCTTTGATTTTCGTTAAGGGGTTTTGTTTCGTGCACGATTGTAAAGGACGTATCCCCGCCGTTGAATTTCACGTATGTGTAGTAGAAGTTATCATTTGGTATTATGGGTAGTTTTGACGCACCATTGAATAGTCGGAAGAGCTGTGCAAAAGATGTAATACACACAGTACAGAGATTCGTATTTTCAGATATTCGTTCTGTTACCGTATCATGGCTGTCAAGCACCGCTATCTCTGTACGTTCCCGGTTCGTACTACCGAATATACGATCATTTCTTTTTTGAGCGTACCCATCATCACGCAAACGTAGGTTTCAACGTTATATGAATAAATTCTCATGCGATAACCGTTTCTTCTAGCTCGATGGATTGAAGTTAACTGTGAAGAAGCATAAGAAGAGGAAGAAGAAAGACTTAGATTATGATGATCCTGCACTGGGGAAGCTGTCTATTGTTCCACCACCGGAAACTGGTGAGTGTGCAGTTGAGGTTGTTTTCTTTCCCATTGAATGTTATCTTTACGATATGAAATAATTTCGGTGGAGAAATATAACTGTTGGTAATAAATAAGGTGTTATTAAAGCAGCGATGAAATTGTTTGAATGACTCTGTGTTTGCTTAGAACGTGATACCCGTTTTGTTGCTGTTTGTTAATCAGCAATGCCAGTTCAATACGTTTCAAGATGAGTGTGTTCTGGTTTACCATTTGATGTGCTAAACTAATTTCACTAATGTAGTTGTCAGCTCCTAGACAAAGTATACGTAGTTTATTGTAAGTCTTATTTAATTATGATGGCCTGCATAGTTGCTTCCATTTCTAACTTGTAACAATGTTGGAAAATGGCAATGAACTGTGCGAGAATGAATCAACCCGATTGTCTAAGCATGTCAGTTGTCTTTAATTAACTAGACATGTAATAGTCTTCGGGAACAATTAATATCTGAAGTAGATGACTGCGTATATTAATGCGCTTTGATTTTTAACGAAAGAAAACATTGATTCATTAACATAAAATAATAATATTTCGTAGTATATGAGGATAAAGAAATACCTTTCATTACCTTACTTACCAAAATATTGGACGATACTTTTTTAGTAGAAATTAATTTTGTTAGTTACAAAAACTCTTTCGAAAAGGGCGAAGTATTATTTAAAATTGGGCTGATCTGAAACTTGATTGTGTTGAAATTCATACAGTATTAATTATAGTCGGACGCGAGCATATTTTCAAGTCCAATGATTTCCCGTGCTTTCCATCAAGTTCAAGCCATGGCATAAGAAGTTTTTTTCGATAATCGTTAAAATGATATACGCAACAGGCCAGTTTTGCGTGCTTAGCTTCGCCTTGGATGGACCGTGGAAGCCATTTTTTCATAAAAGTCAATTGCTATTATAATGATTGATGATAGAAAAAAACATAGGTATACCCTGGGCGTACGTCAATGACGTAAGTACGGAGATAAAGGTTTATTTAATGACTGGTTCAATCAAAATAAAAGAAATAGAGTTCGGAATATAAAGACATAACGAGGAGTGTTGCCTCTCAACACATATTTTTATGGAGCTCCACTCCGGTTTTTTTTAGAAAGTCCAGTCAAAATTCACATAAACGTGAAACAAAAATAAGATAATAGAAAAGGCCTCACTTGTATAATTTGTTGTGATTTTCTGTGACTAACTCTGTCTCTGCGTGAAATGTGGATGCCTTCATAGCACCGCTACACAACGTTTTTTCGGTATGTTGTCGAATGAAAGATGAAGATCTACTATATGGTTTTTCAATCTCCTCTTTCAATTAGTGTTACAATATAGCTATCACAAATTATCGAAGTGAAACCGTTGGATTAAGATTGATAAGTATCTGCGAAAATGCTACGACGGATTGAAAAGCCAATTCAAATTTACGTCCTAACAGATTTGTTGTAAAATAGTTTGGATCGTGTCAAGGCACTGATCAAGCACAGACACCACTAGTATCGTTATGATTTAATCCGGTCGTTAGGCCTACTATAAACATAGATTTCCCTCTAACTCTGTTCAAACTGTTACTGAAATGCCCAGTCCACATATATGGAAATTCTAGCTTTACCCCTTTAAAAATTTCACTTTGCTTCCCTTTTTCCTGTCCAAATTGACCAAGATATGAGTGTTACAGGTAGATGTAGTGATCGGTACTGGTCTCTGAACAGTGCAATGTGTGCGTTATCAAAATCAGTAATCTTTGCTGCTAGGTGCTGTTTACAATTTGAGTCGTTTCGCAACGGGTGGATAGTCTCTTTTAATCCATGCCAAATATGGAGCCCATTTCGACACCCTGTATAGCAACCTCTAGCATTGTCGAGCCTTGTATAGTGACGTCGAGTGAGGTTTTGAACATGTTTCATTTTGTCGAGCGAGTTTGCTCTAAATGCCTATTGCTTTTGGTCTTCTTGAGCTTCTTTGAAAACTCGCTCGAGCAAGTCCAACACACGCGTGCTCAGTGAAACTTGGCGTGATACATTTTCCTGCTGAAGTCCTAGTATTAACAACAAACTTGAAATTGGTTTTGTTTAAAGCGACTTAAGGTAATTTTTTGTGTGAGATTTACATCTGTTCTTGAAATGGAAAGTGTTACTACTGAGGGAGACCTTATGGTGCCAATTCAGAAACGAGGAGGTAGGAAGGAGTTAAGAGGTGAAGTCAAAAGTTGATTCCATTTGTGCACCCAATGGCTCTACAAGGCTCTACAATTCTCGACAATGTTCTACAAAGGCGAGAGAGGTCAGGTCACAAATCGAGCAATTTGTACAGGTCTTCAACGGACGTTAGAATGCTAATAGAAAGGTGTATTTTGACAAAGAAAACCATCGCAAGTAGGTAAAGAACTTTAGTATATCAAGAACAATTTTTCCGCGAAAGAGTGATCGTTCTAAACATGACGTTATGGGGGTGTCCTGCTAAGATATTACCATGGGGAGGCAAGATATGTTAGTCTGAAATATCTGAATGACAATAACCTTTGGTAAGTGGGCGAGGGTAAGCATTCATATGAATGGCGTACGTTAGGTTGGGAGTCATATGGCACTAGTTGTCATTGCACTGCTTTACTGTCAACTCGGTGCAGCAGTGGATTGTTTGATGAGTTGCGAACCCCAGGTTTATGTTTTAGAACGAATCATTATTCACCCTACTTATCTCAGCTGACGATCGGTCAATTATCATGGTGTGTTATTAATCTATTGTAGCCTTCTCGTCGCGAACGGACTTACGAGCGGAAATTTCGGAGAAGCTCGCCAAGAAAATTCTGAAGAAGGCAGCACTCGATGAAGCCCTTGGTGATCACCCCGAGCCCGGTGAGCCACCTAACAAACCTAAGAGAACACGAAGAAAGAGGAAAGCAGGGGATTTGGGCGCCCCTGATCTATCATTCAGCCCACCTCTAGTTGATGGGGTTCATTTGGCAAGTGAAGATCACCTACTGCATGATGCTGCCTCCCAGCTCAAGGTATTTCTTTCTGTTCGACGTATTCACATTTTTCAGTAGATAAAGGCCCTGCATCACGCATTTTCTATGATTTGGCTTGTCGCCAGAGGCCTTTCCCTCTCCCATGTTGTGCTGCTAATTTCTTATGTCAAGCAATAGAAAGAAGCAGTTCATGTGACAATGATAAGATTAGAATCGATAAAATATTTGACAACACCAAGATAAACTGTTATATAAATTAGAGATATCTAGTGTTCAACTTCCTCCATCAAATGTACCGAAGCATTGGCGTATTCGCATGCAACTTAGGCGTATTCGCGATAAGATTGTGTAAAAATGTTTAACTTTTTGATGAGAAGGTGACCATTAATATTAACTGCCATGGCGCAGTGAAGTATCGCGGATCTATCGTTCTTCTGCTGTATACGAGAAAAATGTTTTAAAGGCCCACAGATACACCCCTTATTGTTTACATCATTCCATGGGAGACTGTGATAAAGAGGAGTAGCATTTCCTGTTACTGTAACAAACTATCGACTGTTGTCAATAATTGTCGCGTTTTCGTTCTGTGAAAGACGCGTCTTTAGCTATATTTAGGATGAAGTATTGCTACGAGTTGCTATTTGCATGTTTTTACATTCACACCACTGCAAATCGTGATTTAAAATGGATGTAGAAATAGAAGTACGCCCTTTTCATAATAGTTAATTATTTTAAATACTTTCTTCGCCTTCAGAATTCGTCAGATGTTGTTGAGTTATGATAACAAGTGTCCAATCTTGTTAAGCTGTATCTTTGATTTTGAAAATAGTAATAACGATATGCCCATGCCACAGCCTCTTTATCTCCGACTGAGGGTAGCAGAAACCCATGAACAACAGAGATGAACACTTGTTTCTATCAGAATATATCCTAAACCATATCCGTAATTTCTTTTCTTTTCCACTTCCATATAATCAGTAATCAACCACCGTTCCCACCAACTATTTCTTCTATCCGCTCCCAGAAATGATAAATACCAATACACCTTTTATGTATGAATCACGATACCAGCTTGGTTGTGGAATCATTATTTACACGACTGACAAGAAAATAGTGGATTATTTAAACCGGGATTACTTTAAAATCAGTCAAAAACAATTGGTGGGCTCGCCCAAGCGAAGCCACAAATATTCACAGCATCCTCGCACCCCTGTGCAAACCGATTTGGTACCTGCGTTTAAGAATCATCGATAAAGACGTTCTGCATTAGTTCGTAAGGATTGCTTACATTTATTTGCCAAGGACTGTAGATATTTTATATTTTTTCTAATCAAGCATCAAGTGTCTCTTAAGAATAAGTGTATTTTTATACATTACTCTACAATTTTATTTACTTGTTTCCAACATTGTTAGGGGAATCCATTACATCATTATATTGCCTTTTCTCATATTTTGAAATCGGAAGTTGTAGAGGTATAAGATCGTTCTTGGTCACATCGAATTGTGAGTAGATTTTGATGTGGAAATGGCATTGACTATACCTGCGAGGTTAAACCTTGTTGAGTGTTAGGGTCGATGTGTTTATTTTAGATATATATGTCTCTTATTTTAGGAGGTTGAAAACAGTGAGGCTGTCTTTTATGTTAAGAATATTTTGAGATTATATGAAAGAAACTTGTTTCGCCAGCATCTAAACATAAAGAAAATGTGTCACTGTAGGCAGAAGATTCACAGTTGTTAACACACGTAATAAACGTAGGAAGGAATATTCTTTTATTTTAAGTACCTTACGGAAATACGTTGTTTTTTCTGTACTATAAATGCTCGATTTAGCGGCTGGGGCGCTAAAGGGGGCGTTTATTAAAAGTTTGGCTGAAGGAGGAAGCGCTTAATCGAGCATTTACGGTAGCTGATAAAAATTAAGGTAATAGAACAAGAAGCATTTTTCATATGAAGGTGATTTTTGCTCATAAGTGCGAAGTAGTATCCGCGTGACCAAATAAAGAGAATTGTAAACAAAGACGCTTGAAAACGAAATATGAAAACTTAGCTGCAAACCTATTTTCGTTTACCTGTAGCAAAAAGTATAAATTTTGACGGTGATGAAAGAGCACTAGGAGGATTGTTGAGAGGCCAATTGTAAAGCTATCATTTTGTTTGAGAGTAGGGACATCGATGCAAATCGTGGTGTCGTAACTATTTTACATTTTACTTGATCGACAAATCATTGATTTCGTTTCTCTCCAGGTCTCGATGATACCTCAGTTACATATTCCAAGGGTCAATTCCTCGGAACACAAGACGTTACCTGGTGCAGCCGTTCAGTTAGACGATGCCATGATGCTTGCTGCTGAAAAGAGGGGCCTCATTCAAGTCCATTATCCCAAAATCTCGAAGATGGATGATTCGATAGAAAGGGCAGATATTTCTAAAGGGAGAAGGCGTTCAACATCTGGAAGCGAAAACTATATTCCCTTGTCATCGGACAGATTAATGTCTGGGAGTGACGACGAAGAAAACTTCAGTCCTACATTTAAGGGTAACTCGAAGCATTCCAAGCAAAGGTGGAAGTTAGAAGATAGGGATTCCCCGCCATCGTATCCTACTAGCCCGCGAGAACTAGCCAGGGATATTACATGGAAAGAGATCTTGAGGGAGACGTCAGTATCCAAAATGGAAAGGGGGGCACGAGAACCACCGGTATTAACCAAAGCTCCAACTTCGCTAGCAGATGACGTAGATTCAAAGACATTTAAATCGAAGTTGGAGAAGGACCCGCGACTGATCCATGGTAAAGATACGCGAATTGAACATATACCTTTGCCATTACTAAAGCAGACAAGGTGTGATTCGCACCCTTGTGATGGAGATAGTAAGAAAGACGTGATATGTAGGGCGTCGTACAGCACTCCCGGCTCACTTCCACCAAAGCTGGAAGCTGGTACACATAAGAAAGAACCAAAGGGACGACCTTCTAAGGTAGAGCCGGAAGACGAGAGCTATGACGGAAAACACTCTAGCTTTAGCCCGCCATACGAGAAGGTTCCTTCTCCAGGAGAAAATCGAAAGAAGGGAGGCACTCATGTATCCTCAGACCACTTGTGCCTAAATACAGTTCCACCTGCTACCGTTGCTTCCAAAAAAGATCATCGAAGACATACACCCAAACCAAGCCCTGAACCGTCGCGAGTGCTTCCCAGAAGAGAGGCAAGTGTTGAGGCCAGTCGTTTAATTACTGCACAAGAAAAAGGGTATGTCTTACCGAAGCTCCAGCCAGCCAGCTGTTACACCAGATTTGCGAGGTCTCCACCCAGTCTCAAGGTTGAAGACAGAGCTCGAAGTGAAAAAGATGATAACTTGCATGAAGTTGATGACTCAAAACATGCCCAGTCAGCATTTGAAAGGAATGATGGCTTGTTGCTAGAAACGAGCCTTAAAGCAGCAAGTGCCCATGCAAGTCCAAAACACAACTATTCTAAAGGCCTGGGAAGGCATCATGGTCGCAGCCATGGTAGGTCGTCTGGGCTACCTGGATCGCCAAAGTCGAAGCGAACCGAAAACTTTAAGGCTGAACATGAGTTGCCAGGTTTGAAAAAAGTAGAGGACAAGGTGCCCAAGAATTTCGTCATTCCCAAATTGAGCAGGTCTGCACCTGAATGCAAGAAACGAGACCTTGGTGAGCGAATTTCTGATGACAAAGCAGAGAAGGCAGACTATCCCAGTGATGTCGACAGACAGGTACCTTATTCTTCCAAGGATCAAGGAGCAAACCATGCTCATAGACATTCTAAGAAGAAGATGGGTATAAAGCACCTGACAAATCAGGGGAAGAGTAAAGATGATACTTGCCAGTTCCCGAGTTATTATGGAAGAGACCACGATAGCCGTAGGTCACCTGCTACTGATACTGATGGCATATCGCAGGCTGAGCCCTCTTCAAAGTATAAGAGCGTGAAGAATTCTCGCTCGAAGAAGGAAGACACATCAGTTAGTACAGGTCAAATGAAGTTTGAGCGTGACAAAATAGGCAGCTCACGTAGTGAACCCAAAATTTCTGAAAATTCGCGGAAGGATAGCGAATCTCCCGGCATAGACGAAGGACGTATTGGCAGTTCTGCAAAACATAGTATGAAAAGCTTACTTACTGTGAAGACTTCCTCACCTTTACTTAGCGACAGTGCGCATCTGTCACCTCGACCTACAGAGAGCATGCGCAAGCGACGGAAGCATGTTGACGAAATTTTTCCAATTTCTAATTCGAATAAGAAAAACGATGAAATGATCGGAGAGGCGAAAAGGGAGATGCCGCTGTTTACTAGTCTTTCAGATACAAAAGCCAAGTTGAAGTCATCGCCAGCATCCGAATCTCCTCATTCTAAGTCGAAACGAGCAGGGGGTCTCAGTATTGATTCTAGAAGGTCTTCGACGGAGTATAAAGTAGGTACACCTCTTTCAAGCTCGGACCGTAGTACTGATGACGAAGGTTTGACGAGCCATGTCAAGTCAAGTTCAAAGCAAGAAACTTCACTTACAAGATCGCCAGGGTTCACCATTGAAAAGTCCGATTCGATATTAAAATCCACGTCTCCTACTACACAAGGTTCAAGGGGTGCAGTTTCTTCGAGTGATAAGAGTAATGTAGACAGCGCCTTTACTAAGGCTGTGACTTTAGATGTTGCAGCACGGCCTGCTAGTGCAAGCACAGTTAGCCCCTCCTCTGGGCGACCAAAGCTTAAATTAGATGCTATTGTGGCCAAACTGTCGACCAGTGCTACTAAGCTTGGTTCTTCTGCTTTGCCAGATCACAGTTCTTCCTCGGACGGAGACCTTCACAATGCAGGATCAGGAAGCAGCAAAAAGGGGAAGAATTTGTTCTCCAGTGACGCACAGGGATCTGAAATGCCAGTGAGCCAATCTAACGCAAATGTAGATAGAACTGTAGCCAGCTCACCTAGTCCAACAAATAATACTCGATCGAGTTATAACTCACCACCATTTACAGTAGAACAGGGTCCTGATACGTCTACACACCAAGTGCCATCAAAGGGGAGAAAAAGTTCAAACGCACACAAATATAATCGTGACTTCCCTGCAACTCATGGTCCGGCCAGCCCTGAACTTTCCAAGAGAACAAGCTCACATAAACTTCGTAGAGAGTTTACTGGTAAAGCGGCTTCCTCATCGCCATCTCGCGAGTCTTCCCCTGGGGTAAAGCGTCCGAAGCGACCCAGGATCAGCACCCCCGTCGATGAACACGTTAACGATAAGTATGGCGCTGAGACTGGTAATCTCAACTCCCCTTCTTCACATGAAAAATTACACTTGAATGAAGTTGAACCTAAATAACAGTCAATGGCAGATTTCTATGTTGCGACATGTCAATAAGGGTTATCACCCGTATAATGCTAGCTGAGTCACTATAATACCGCCGCAGAATGCGGGAAGATTTCATGTACAGAAGGTGATCTGACTGTTTTTTCGCATTTGCTGGTCAGTTGCCCCCCACTGGTAAGGATAAAATATTCAGTGTATTTTCTCATATTATGGTCAGCACTGTAGAGATGTAATACAGTTTACAATGGATTACTTTAGCTTAAGAATACCATTACTATTGGAGACTCTTTCCATTACCAGTGGCGACAAATATCTGCTACTGTGTGAACACGAACATAACATACACCGTAGAGATCAGATCGAATTCCCCGCACATTTCGGACATGGTGTGCTATACGTACACAGTCGAAAGAATCTTTATATCATTCGCCTTTTGTAATTTGAGAAATTGTGAAAAGGAATGTTTTTCTTCCTGACAGTCTTTTATGATTTAGAATGGTATTAGTAATTACTGTTGTGTTAATAGAATCCAATTAACGTGTATAAAAATTTTATTTGTCACAGTGCAGCTGTGCACTCAGTTATTTAATATAGTTTATTGGATATTTATTCTTACTGAGATCAGGTAAATAGACGTCTTTTGGGTTCTGTTCCTAGCAAACATTACCTCTTCCAAAACGCGCCTATTTATAAGTGGTTGGCGATAGCGCATGTAGCAGTGATCCTGGAGTAATGGAGTGGTAGCATACCGACTCCATACATCAGTCTTGGGTGATGTATAAACGCGGTTATCGTTATTAAGTGTCTCTCAGGAATATACTATATCAACCACAATTGAAAGATCTTCAAAGGAAGGTCGATTCGAAGTGTACCGAAGACATACTCTCTGAGGTGAGCACTCGGTTTTCCCATCTACAATGGTATTATTTTGCTATGCCTTATCCGCGTCAGTTTACACTTTTCATCACCTTTTCAATCAATACACCAATTCGACTACTGCAGCTGCCATCATGGAGCCCGTACTAATTGGAAACTGGGGACTAGTTTAGGGTAATAAAAATGTTTTTTTCCCTCGACTTGCTTGTTGCTTTGAGAGGAGTTCTGACTCTGTGATAGCTGATAAAGTTGTTTTCGAGTTGTAAGTTCCTTAGCTGCTTATGTGATCATGGGGCCAGCTAACTGTGCAGTTGTAGGATGTCGACACAGCACCTATCGGATTAACAAATTGAGATCAAGTGCATGTCTCATTGATAAGAAAGCTTTGGACTGTAGTTGTGAATCACAGGTTGACGAAAAAGCACACTTTCTTTAATGGCTTCTTTCAATGCATCCGCAATATCTACGAGTTTCAGCAGCGCTGCGTTTATCACGTCTAGTAATGGATTAAATTGTTTCTTAGGCGTGGGTAAAAATTTCGATTCCGTTTACTTTGCCTGCCAAAATCCCTGCGTTCAAGTTTTAGGTCCTTAACCTTTACTGGCTGTACAACTGACCTGTTTGGTAACCACTCCCATGGCTTTGAAGTGGGTGACTTACTAGTAAGTCCAAGTCAAACTGCACACTC
>JAAAKL020011335.1:0-13734 GCA_010016065.2 Carybdea cf. marsupialis auct. non (Linnaeus, 1758) | reverse complement strand
CGTGCATAGATCAGCAATGAAAAATCGATGATCTTTGTAAGGAAGTTAATGTAGTGGGTATTATTTGATTCTTTTATTTTGTTCCTTTTCATCTTTCTTGTAGTTTCATCATTACAAAAGCTTTTCACTTCTGTAACTAATCCATAGTCTAAATTCGTTATCTTAACTCTAGCATGTTATGAATGAAAATCCAAACTACTCAATTATCTCTCGCTATCCAATCTTGATTAAGGTTAACAGACACCTACAGGTAACCCATGGTAAATAATCGACTGGCGTTTGTTCCGTTTTCAAGGACATGCATGCCATTTCAAACTAGATACCGATTGATTTCTTGATGAAATCTTTTGAAGCATTGACAGGAGAAGCTTTAAGTTGATAGAAACTCAACTTGGTTAATCATGGCTAAGAAATGTTTAGAGTAGCAATATATGTTTTCACTTGCAGCCAAAATGAATGAAGATGTTTTTATACTGTTCTAAAGGTTACAACACATGTCCTCATCTCATAGCGAGTCACATTATAATCAGCAAGCGTTTGGTCAGGGTCTGGTGGAGAGTATGCTTCTATTTTCGATTTTGTATGCTATGCCCGTTAAATTTAAGGATTGGACGGGCTTTTCTTGAGGTATCTTAGTATGTAAATATATATCACACATGAAGAAGGTTCTTTAACCTGAAAGCTCTGTATCTAACCTCTAGCCGTCTTTTCAGATTTCATATTGATTTTAATGTCGTTTTGAGGCAGTTACTTGTATTCTTTTAGTCTTTTATCTATATATACATATGTATATATATATATATATATTTATATATCAGTCACATATTTACGTATTAACACTGTGAGCTTCTTTGGAAAGAGATCGGATTATTCGTTCCAAAGAAACTGCTATTACAAAATGGACCAGTATCAATTGTAAAATAGTTAGTTAAAAGCACTACTCCTTGTTGGCAAGGACAATTTCCATTCCCTTGCCCCTTTTTGCACTTGCACATCATCATTTTAAAAAGGTTCTTTTACAATGTCATCCCTTTTTATGGCATACTTTGCTTATCAATTTTTCCATCTTTTCTCCCTGTAGTTGATTGCCAAAAAGCGGTGTAAACCGATAGACAAGTTATCAAGACTTATTTACGAGAAACTTGCTTCACTGTGGAAAGAAATATTGTTTTGGATCTGAACAGCGAGATGGTTTAAGATTCATCAATAATGCATAATGATGGACCTGCTATCAAGAAATGCTCATAAACTCGATTGTTCAGAACAGAGGATTAGATCTTAAGGTACAATTGAAAGACTTAGTTTACTTCTTAGTACTTACCAGACGACTTTAAGCGAGACATTATTTGCCGCAATTTCGTAAAATTCTGAAAGCATTATTAGTGGGATGTTGTTCATTTCAGGACCATCCTGACTTGATGGATTCTGAAAACTGAGAGATGTCCAAAGACGATGGAGTTACCCCCCAGGAAATTGTGCGACATTCAAAAGGGAGCGTCTTTGAAACGGAACCGAGTAGTTTATCTCTAAAACAAACCAGCACTTCACTACCGAACGGACCGATTGGAGATTCTTTAAGTCCTTTGTCTGTTCGTAAAAGGAACTTTTTAAATTTGAAGCGTGACGTCATGGGTGGACAAGCTTCGGGCTTGATATCAGAGGATCAGGTGGACGGAAATCGTCGATTAGATAATGGAAGGATTGGCAACATGAACTCGGGACACGACGATGACAATCGAAGAAGTGAGGACACTCGGAATATCGAGAGTAATGAGATTATCGAGGTTTTAGCTAACCGTATTGCTGCCATGGGCGATGAACTAGACGCTCGCTATGGGAACAGACTAGTGCCAGCCATTTTAAGGTTTCTGGGGATCGAATGACTTGTAAAAAATGGCAATTAGATTGTTATATGAAAATTTCAGATTGTCCTGAAGTTTGGATAAATTATTGAATGTATGTATGAAATCGTAATGTTGTGAAACTTACTGTAGATGTCGTACTTGGGGCTAACGCTAGAAATTTCGAGGGAAGGTGGGTGATGTGGGGTGGCAGAGATCCTTTTATAGTACATATGGAAGATGAGTTAGTAAATGCGTTGTGAGATTTAGAGATAATGCATAAACCTTCCTGACTGTTAACGCAAATTCGAAATATTTATTGACAAAAATCCATCTATAACGTACACTCTCCTGAACTATATGCATCGCTGTAGACGGGTGTTCTGCAAATAGGGACCCTTTCTTAGTCCTCTGATCTATATCTTTATAAAATGTATACTCCTATCTCTAAATCACGGGAGAAAACAGCTGGAGTCTTCCATTTGAAGTAGCAAATCTTCGTAACAGGTTTACTTCAAATATTTCTTAGGGGACTTACTATCTCGTTTGCCCCAACAAGTACGACCTTGCAAGTATTGCTAATGAAGGCATGTTTTCCTTTATCCTTACATAACTTTGATTAAAATGGTTGATACATTTTATGTGTGAGCCTTTTGGAGACAAACTTTTATTAGGAGAGTTCTGTCTGGAAGTGGATATTTGATGATTTATTGACAAGCTCAAGAAAACTGAAGTCTAATTTTATAGATTTGCATGGTCACTCTTGAAACAAGCTCAAAGTAGGGTTTTATGACTTGATCGCACTCGTTCTTATTTTAAAGTAATTTCCTAAGCGACGCCTTAAGCAGATGATATGGTCGGTTTTGCAAATCTCATTGTAGGCAACACAATGGTGAAACCAGACGACCGCATAACTTTAACATGACGTCATCTTAGATGAAGGCAGATGTCTCGACCAGAAGTTTCAAATTTCAATGCCATGCTCAACTTTCACCGGTGACAGTTTTGATCAAGTTGGTAAATTGTTGCTTCTGAAAAAAACGAATATCGTCTACCTCATTTCACAAGCGTCATAAAAGAGAAATGTTGTTATTATTTGTTATTTTTAATGGGGTGAAATTTGTCAAATTTTGACGTATGCTGGAAATGCCTATGAACGCCAAAAAGTCTTGGTTGGTATCTATGCTTTTATGTTAGATGTTATCACAAGAAAAGGATTATTAATTTAAGATCATAATTCAAGATTTCTTTATTTCTAAAGTATAGTTTAAGAACACTAAAATCTAGGCTTTTATTTATCAGCAAGTTTACTCAAACATGTCCCTTTCTTTAATCACCTTCCACAAGCACTCTTTATCTCTCTGACATGTAGTTGCCCGGTTGTATTTTTCTTGAGGCTTTTTTCTCGACTGTCTATTGCTGTTTTCAAGAGTAAAGTGCTGTTGCAGAGGAGAAAAGTTTGTGACATTGCCATGGCCTCTTGTACATGAAAACTATTCGTCGATTTTTGATATATTCTATAATCGATCTATTTTTGAACACGACAGACTCATCTCCTCACAAAATGAGATCCACTTTGAACTAGAATACTTGTGTTTAATTAGTACCAGTCGTGATACGGTCGCCCTAACTACATCGCGTCGAGCTAGTAGTAGGGGAAAGATAGAAGTGCGTGAAAAAATACAAAATGTATGACAGTGTTGAAACTCTAGTGACTTTTTAATGATCGATTCAATTGCAATCAAATCCAGAATATATACTGTACATTTTACGGGGCCATATAATACTCTCCTCTTATTTGTGGACGAACAATTGAATTTTGCCTTTAGCTTATTTAATGAGTTGAGGTATTAAGAGTGATATGTTACCAGACATCGCTTGATATTGAACAGACTAAGAAGTGAAATCGAAGTGTCAGGAAAGCTGATCTTTTAAATGAGCGATGAACTTCATTTGCTTCCAACACTAAGTTAATGTAATTTGGATACTGTATAAATAGTTGGCAAAATCTAAAAGTACAAGATCCAAATTAAATCCAATGACTTTGTGTTTACTACAGGAAAACTGATATAGCTTGGGGGACTGTGAAACGCTGTCCACCGAGTTAAAAAATCCTTTCGCCACTTTTGCTCCTTTCATTGCCATTTGATGTCCTTTAAAACTTTGCATCTAATGCCGAAGATGAACTTGCTTTTCGCCTGTATCATCGATGGAAATATAAACAATCGAATTTGTCATTGTGGCACTTTCGAAACATTAGCATTTTATGTTTGTTACGAATACCAAAAATACAGCCGTACATTTTTACTCACTTTGGCCGTCTTACTTTAAAACTATATAACCCCAACTGCCTCCCAAATAGAGATTTTGGTGTTTCATACTAGATTAGTTATTCATTAAAGAGTATAAATTTGGTGGAAGTCAGAAAAAGCAATTTACGTTGGTAAACGGAGATGAAAAATAGAAATTTTATTTGTTAAAAGATTTAGAAAAAACGTAGTTGTTGGTAAATTGTTGGGTTGAGCCATGCCTCGTTTTCATGTGATGTTCCGATGCCAGGCCACTGTGTACGGATTCTCCAACACAGTTGGTACCTACCTACATTATACGCAATGCTAGAGATAACATTTTATGCAGGTACAGCTTAGTCATCAAATAGTACCATTTGCTAATTCGATCGATATAAATACGCAATACCCATGCTTACGCTCGCCAGAAATCGATGAGTCGATAATGTTGATTTATACCTTCCAAGATGAAGGGGACGTCACAAATTTAGAAACAGACTGTAGTATGTTTGTAGTGGGCTGCTCCGAGTGGAAATTTTTTGATTAGTTGATATAGGGGAGGGGATGGTTGGGGGTATGGGTCCTGACGTAGAGTGCCTTATAAAATGGAAGATTTACACTTTTTGTAGATTATATTATGCACAATTTGCCACGCACATTTTCTGAGTCTAGCTAGTTAGTTTGAGTAATGTGTAAGTGCTCAAAGTTGTAAATATTTCTAGGTTTTGTTGAGTGTATTAGTAGAATATGTTCAAGGCTATAGGTCAATGTGCCAATAGTGCCAGAGGTCAAAGGCTAAACAATTACACGTTTTTTTGTAAGCAACAAAGTTGCTAGGGGCTGGAGCTGAATTCTAGGGTCAAAATTACTAGGGTAGAAACTCCTTGGCAAACAAACTATGCTAAAATTTTTTCGAATCTAAGCAATGAAACTTGACCTGTCGTACAACCAACAGCTGTTTCTCTTTCGTTAGGAATACCCTTTTGCAAAACGTTTACTTTGCAGTCAAATAAACAGTACTGTAATCAGTTTGAATGTTAAAATCGAAATCCTGTCATTAGCAATCCTTTGTAGCAACTCCAGGCTGATTAATACGCTTATAAATGAACGTGTGATGTCAATAGAAAAATGTCAAATGAGCAGATGTCAAGGTCACTGAGTCCATACATTAATTTAAAACTGCTGTAGTACGAATTATCATTAAAGAATTGGAATTCCGTATACGTAATAGCAAGGTTAAGGCAAAGTACACAAACTGCGTCAACATCAACTGTCATGCGGCACAGAATCTGCTAAAATGGTGATCAAGGTGTTCCAAACTATCACATGCAAAAGCAGCTAAAGCAGTATCTCTTGCGATACCAAACAGTTCTAGGAATGCAGGCTTCCAACCATATTATTATCTTCCTGAAGATCGTATGTAGTTTTCCGATACCACTAACATTGCAAGTGATCCGTTCTTTCTAGACTTGAATGCCGAAATAGGAGTGGCTAATAACACTTGTTCCCACTGCTTCAATGCTGTTTGTTATAATGCCTGAACGTTCTTCTTAAATTTAATGCCTGTTTATTGACTTGGTGAATCTGTTTACGCTGGTTAAACATGTTGCAGTATTAAATATATGCCTGCAAACGTGATAAGTTATTTCCTTTTATTGGCATAGGTTTCCAATCTGGGGGACGAGAAGGGCTTTTCTTTATGTCGCGAATGACTTTGAAAACAAATTTGTAAAAAGTTTACTTTTGTGAAATGGCAGAATTAGCCCAAAAAACCAGAGCGTGCCTGAGGTGCTGCATATATTACTTGATCTGTGACAAAAAAAGGTCGATCAGGTTGTGACTTTGCAATCATTTATTGATTGGGTCACGGCATCTTTTATGCTCTTGCAATGAGATGAGGAAAGTCATGAATAAATGCTTTGGGGCATCGAGACTGCAAGAACAATATCGTGTCTCAACAATCCCCAACCGTTAATTCCGCTTTCATTAACGCAACATGTTAAGGAACATACCTCGTAAATTTCATATGTTGCTTTGTATGTGACACAGTTCTCCAAGGCTTTGCTCAAAATATTTTCCTATAGTTGAGATTCAATGTTATCGATGTATTTGATGCCTAATGCATCCATATGTAAATAATGCTGGTACACTTGTGATGTATATTTATTGGTGCTCGTTGTTGTATGTATATCCGTTAAAGGACGTTCTGTTTTTGTTGGTTGTCATATCATGGTCTTTGTATTGGAATGTTGATTTTAATAAGAGAAAGAAAGACGTAAACTGAGATGATGGATATGGTTATGATGTGAAATAATGTTACAAACTTCGTAAAATAAAATTTGCAATGTGTTTGAAAGAAACTCAATGTTTCGTCTTGCGTTTTTACTCATTTTGATGGCTTTCTTGTACCATAATTAGTAGCGCTAAGATGATGATGATGATGATGATGAAGTGCCAATGGCGCCAGTCAGTGCTTCAAGCTACAAATTATGGACAGTGAAACCTCGCTGTAACGGACAGTAGAGTAACTAAGAGAAAGTGTTTGCTACACAGAGTTGGCCACTTCCTAGAGATGTTAGCTTTGTCGAGGAGTCCATCATGTAGAGATATCAGGTATATGGAGGTGTCCATTATGTAGAGATATCAGGTATATGGAGGTGTCCATTATGTAGAGATATCAGGTATATAGAGGTGTCCATTTTGTAGAGATATCAGGTATATAGAGGTGTCCATTTTGTAGAGATATCAGGTATATAGAGGTGTCCATTATGTAGAGATATCAGGAATATGGAGGTGTCCATTATGTAGAGATATCAGGTATATGGAGGCGTCCATTATGTAGAGATATCAGGTATATGGAGGTGCCCATTATGTAGAGATATCAGGTATATGGAGGTGTCCAATATGTAGAGATATCAGGTATATGGAGGTGTCCATTATGTAGAGATATCAGGTATATGGAGGTTTCCGCGATAGACGTTTTTCATTTCATTTCACTAATTTTTGGAAACGGACGTGATAATCTGTTTTAACTTGATTCAAATAGCAGTATAAGAACATAAACTAGATGTCCCACACATAAGAGTACATTGCTATCAAGTTCATATTTCCCGCTCCAAAGTTCATTTCATGCATTATGATTATTTCTGAAATTGGTTTAAACTTTTCATGCAGCCCTTACTTCTGATTTTACTCATACTTTTGCAAAATTGCACCTTGAGGAGTGAAACTATCGTGAGCGTAAAGTCATAGACGAGAATGCCCTGGAGAAGCGCTTGCTTGCAGGAGTTCACGTTCTTAGTTGGGTAAAAAGGAAGAAAATTAGAAAATAAATAACATACGGGGGTTGATTTTTTAAATTTTTTATAAAATTATAGAAATCGTAAATGCGAAGATATTTCGCATCGGTTGCAGAGGAAAAGAATATGTTGAAGGACTGCTCATGTGTGCTCATTATTCAAGTTTATTAGATGTCGCAATCAAGTTTGAAGGAGTATTCTTCACTTCTTAAAGGAGTAAAGGTCAGTTTCTTGGTTTTATAGTGATAAAGTTAGTAGGGAAATGGGAGGCTGCCGCATTTGGTGGTACAAAGAAGTGACCAGAGTCTTCTTAAACTGACTAGAATTGCGAACCGCGCCGACACATTCAGCACTAGTGAAACAAAATACATCAGAAAATTTCTAGTTCTCAAAGTAAACGTTTGGGGAATGTATAAACTCTGATTTCCCTGGATATTGATCATAACAATGAGGAGTGGACGTATTTATTATTTTGCAGGAAGAATAACTGGTTTACTTAAAGGTATAACAGAGGGGTCACCATCAAATGTGACATGCTAAGTCATCTGAAAAACAAATCAACAACGATTCCTTTTCCCTAGTGACAGTGACGTCTTTGTATGACATTGACGTATATGTAGAGGAACTCAATGATGAACAATAGTGTGTTGACTATAGATTATTCCTTTTGCCTCATGAATCTGAATAAACAATTCTTACCCGACATTTATCATAGTTGAATAAGGCAGTTAGGTGTTGCGTCACATTGAAATTCCATATTATTTAACACTTGCTGAATTTTCTTCAAAATTGTCGATTGTCAATCATTTTTAACTACGTACGACCATAAGCAATATGAAGAAATGTCAAAATTCTACTTTTTCTAATGATGATATATTTGCTTTAAATGTCTAAACACCATATTTAAATAAGTGTTATATAGAAAGATATGGTAAATCTATCAATATAGTAAAGTAAGCAAATGTGCTGGGGGGTTGGAGGAGGGGGAGGATGCATAATGCACACTGCACTACGTGCATTTCTTTATTAAAAACTGCTTTATAAAGCCCTGTGGAAATGGGCTCGACTCTTGACTCGACCTCGTTAACCGTGTCGAGCCACGTTGGAAATGCATTGATGGCTCACAGGGATATAACTAAACATGTACCTAATGTGGATTCCGCTCTCGTATAATGGAAAAAGAAACCAGTGAAGCACTCAGACGTCGGCATCGACTGGAGAGTCCATCATTAGAACTAAGTTTATTAGCTGGAAGATTTAAAAGCTATGATCTTTACACATGAAAAGAAGGAAATCCAGAAAGTAAGAAAATCAGAAAGTAATTCGATAATCATTTCCCTAAAACACATCTTTATGGAGTCGGGTGTGGTTACCAGTTCATGTCTTGAAATTGCTCATTTTTACACCGTCCATAGCAAGTAGACGAATCGATTTTCTTTCCGCTTACATTATTGTTGAGAAGGACAGACGTGAGCCACATTTCCTGCTTTCTTTAAGAATGCGAAGTACAAGAAAAAGATCAATAGCAACTTGAATGAACCAATTTTAGTTCAACTTGCATTAAAGTTGCTTTACTTTTCTTGAATAACAAGCTTCTTACAGTAACAAACAGTAACTGAAATTTTAAAAATTACATCCGTGTGTCATGTCTAAAAGAAGTTACCAAATAAGAAAGGTTTCTGTAAAACGCCAATTTATCAGACATCCAAGCAGTGAACATTGTGTTCTCGAATAAATGCAGCCGCTGTAACGGTAATTCCCCTCTTTACTCTGTATTTTTACTTGTTGTAGTACTGTTTGCTTTTGTTCTTGGTATTTGTCCAATCATGTCAATTTCATGTGCTGATCATGTGTAATGTTGTTTTCATATGTTGCTGTGTCACGTGTGTCTGCTGTACTTTTCTGTTTCTCTATACCTCAGGAAGGTAAAGAAGGCTGCGCCTTCATTAACGCTTCTTTTAGTTTATTTTTAGTCTTCTAACCCCCTCGTAAAAGTTTCTATCCGAGATAACCCCCTTAATTTAGCAGAGGCAGCTCCGTTGCTGCCTCCAAGTATTGTTTAGCGGTAACCTGTCACCGCCAAATAACCTTTAATGGTAGACTTGTCATGTGCTTTATGCAACTATTAACAAACGCTTAACAATCTGTATAATCTTGGATTTCAAGGTGTGATCTCCTGATGCTCATAATTTATCAAAATGTGAAATCACCCCCCTCCCCCCAAAAAAACACAACAAGACAACATGAAGGACGAGGTAGGATTTAAACTCACGACCTTGGAATATTTGATCTCTCTCCATTACTAGCGGAGCTGTCTGTCCACGTTGAAAGCTAGTTAAAGAGTTACAAGGGTTCTCTTCAATCACACTAAGTTGACGTAGCAGAGTTTTGACTTTTAAAGATTTAGAAATCCTTCCATCAGTTAATCAGATTCCTAGAATCACTGATTCTGGCCTGGAACACATTCTAGAACTGATTTCATTTCTTATGTTGAAATTCTCTGAATTGTACGAAGTTAAGTATTTTGATGTAGACCTCCGCGGAGTTATGTTACCAGCACTGAATTCATAATGATAATTGTCATCATCATCATATTCATTATCATTATCAGGTCTTACTACTTCCACGATTTTAATGACTTTCTGTCGTCATGCATCCCTATCAGTACATCCCGATCTTAAGTAGGATGTACATCTGCAGAATCAAAAAGTTGATCTACTCAAGTTTTCGTCGGTTTGAGCAGAAAATACTCATCTGATTGCAGTGTAATTGATCTTTAATATGTCTGTCATGAGATAATAAAGATTTTATAATAAAATCCCCTATCAAATTCAGCCACGCGTCTGAAAAATCGGTATCGTGGTGCGGAAATACCACAAATGCCACTTCCAAAGCACCATTTTTAGGGTTAAATTACTCCTAAAACTTACATTCATCTGAATATAGATCCGACAACAGGAAAATTATTTATTACCAAACTGTTTCTTATAAAGAAATAAAATTTGAACTTTCTTCTTATTTTTACAAAACTTACGCCATGAAGGTACTTGACGATAGCAACAGAGATTATGATCATCTTTTAAAATCTCTGATAGCAATAAACTGTGCCATAATGAAGTTTCAGGGGACATACGATTGTGCAGTTAAATACGGGGCTCCAAAGACCCCTTTTTTGACGATGAACAGAATCCTGGGAGGACGTCCATGGCAAAATGGGATGAAAGATCTTCCAGGAAAGAAGGACTCCTAAATTGGCCTTGAGTTTGGTCTCCAAAACTCTACACAAAGTAACCAAATTCTGTCACACCCAAGAATAAAAGTCGCCCAAACTGAGATTAAAGAGTCGATTTGGGCGATTAACATTGATTTTTAGCCCATTATGGCACCGCTGTAACAAAGTATTGGACATTATGAAACTGATCTAAAACCTTCACAACCCAACCTCAATATGTTAACGTCATTGATTTGCCTTCTCTTCACACAATAAATAGACAAAAGTGAAGAATTAATCAGATCAGACTGGCCTTGACGTAATAAATCACATTCAGGTGATTAAAGTGAAAACCGGGTTTCAAAAACAAAGCCTACCGCTTTTCTAAATAACGCTGTACTTTTCTAACAAATTGAAAGTTTTCTCAAGCCGGCCGATTATCCCCTCAAAATTGTGTTATCAGCAAAAGTATCATATCCAAGAGTGATTAGCTGGAAGAAAAATTCGGCTCTCTTTCACGGCACAAAGTAAAAGTTGAAGTTCCCTTGAAACATGACGAGTCAAGGATGCATTCCTCATTTACTAGTTTAAGAGTATTTGTGAAAACCTACTATTCTTCTGTGATCCATTCCCGACGTGTGCTCAAAATTAAGCAGGTTTTAATGTCGGAGCAACCACCATACGAGCATCCGATAGCCGCGAAAGCTAAAAAAACACTCACCTCATTGTTCGGTCTGGGAGAAAATACGACGAATTTTAGAACCTCAAGTCTAGGTCACAAGGATCATGTGGTTGATTGAGAACTAATTTTTATGATTGATTTAGGGGCTAAACTGCATTTTTGACAACCCTTAATAGTGTAAAGTACCGCTAAACGCTCCGATTAGCATTCAAAATATCTCTTCTACTGATTCTAGCAGCTTGTAAAGTTGAAGAAACAAGAAGCTGTTTCCTTTTAACTGAATTGTTATTATTTGTGATTGATTGTTTATTAACATGAGATAAATGTTTTCTTAATTCAGTTTACATTGATCCTTCTAATAACGCACGGCAGGACTTAAATATACGATGGCGAATCGTATGTGGCTTGTAGGCTTTGTTTTCTACTGTAGATAACGGTAACATCAAATTCACCGCCTTGTCATCTGCAAAAGTTATTGAGTAAATCAAATTTTAAGAAAGGTCAAAGAACTTGTCTTATAAAAAGGAAATATATTGAATCGTCACTTAGAGGGAAGAGCAAAACATAATGATATCGATAACTGCAAATTAAAGGGGGGTTAAATCGGGTATAACTTATGGTCCAGATAAAATGATGATACAGGGACCGCGGATCATATTTGTTATTTGGGGGGGGGGGGGGGTTGTAGGGTTATGTAATGAATGACCAGGAAGAAAGTGGGTTCCAAGCTACTTCACCACAGGGCTGAGGGAAGATGTCATATTGACTGGGTTTTGGCTACAACTGAGAAGACACCGCTCAAGAGGTGTTAAAGCTACGTCAATGACGGCTACGTTAAATCAAACATAAAAAAAAGAAATGATTCATCAAAATTACTTGGGAGGCTACAGACTCTCCTTCCTAGCCTTTGGGCTCCGTTGTCCTGGTCATAAATCATAGACACAGAGAGGCTGGGTTGTATCCAGAATGGAATGAGTCAAAGGAATGTTAACACAAATTAGTTTATAAGCCATAGACTTTTCCTCTCTTGATTGATATTTTTATGAGGCCTTGAAAATAAGGTGAAGTCTGATATTTAATGAACATGCGTGCCCCCTCTGAATACGCTAGTCTAGAGAGGATAAAAGAGCATACTAGTAATGGTGGAACAAGTAACTCAGATGATAATAAACGCATTGAAAACTATACAGTGTGTACGATGCCACAATCGCTCTTAAGAGTAGGCAAATATGCGTACTCTCCCGTTATTACTAACAACGTTATTCATTGCATGATCATCTATGGCCACTGGAAAGGACATAGCTACATCTTAAGTACGATTTGAATAAGAAAAAGCTTCTATTCTGAACATTGGTGGACCCTAAGGTTTCTGTTGCCATTTCTTCAAGATTTGGAAATATGGCTTTTTGTAATGCTGATATTTGAAGAAATGATACTATTGGGTGGCAATTAGTGCTTACTGTTAGGATGTAGATTAAGTATTGGTTTTCAGCGATGAAATAATTTACGTTTCCAAGCCTTTCATTTTAAAGACACCCCTCTTCTCTAATTTCTGTGTACGACACTGCTTAACACCTAATTATGTAACTTCAGTATCAACGAGATTTTTAGAGAGCAAATATCTAACTGAAGCACAGGGGAACTCATTATCTTTACACAAGTAGTCCGATACGAGGTAATGGCATGTTGTTGTAGCTTTTCTGCAACTAAACAAAATGTGTCTCATTACAAATCAGACTTGCCCAAAATGAGTAATAGTTAAGACAAATAGGACCTTTTAGTATCAGAATAGGAATTAGACATGCAAAATTTTTCTCCAAAATGTGCCCAGAAGAAGTCACCAGTCAACGTAGATTATGTCTAAAACAGAAAAATATATCATTTAGGGTCTATCCATCTAGCTTGCTATCGATCTATCCGCCTTTTTTTGCAAGCGTGGCCTATTGCCCTGCCAGAGTGAGCAATGTCCTAGGGAGAGAGTACATTTACAGAGGTGGTCTCCGTGGCCTTCCCAAACCGGTAGTCTTTATATCGGGCTAGGCAGGATTCGAACTCACAACCTCTGGCATGTGAGTTCGATTCCTTAACCACTAGATCACGGTGACTCTATCCGTCTCTCTGTTATATATTTGTCTCTCTGTCTCTCTGTTTATTTTACTTGACTATCTGCCTATCAATATTTAGTTCTACTTTTTAGTAGGTCCTTTGTACGTAAGACTTTTTTATTGTGAATCTATTTCGTCAACTTGCAAATGAAAGTGAATAGCAAATTTACACTCTTTGTAGTTTGGGCTCTATGTCCGCCAATAAGCAGTTAATCCAACGTGGGTGATGCCCCCCGTGAACACCCTAGAAGCCACCCTTAGTTTTGTACCATTACAGTTATCACGATTCTATCCACTGATATGTTATA
>JAAAKL020011333.1:0-13734 GCA_010016065.2 Carybdea cf. marsupialis auct. non (Linnaeus, 1758) | reverse complement strand
TAGGGCGTAGCGTACGTTGTGTAATATATATATATATATATATATATATATTATTTATATATATAGCTGATAGATAGATAAATGTACATGTGCCTTACATAAAAAATTAGGTTCCATTCTCAGAGACATAAACATTCAGTCTTGAAGGTTAAGGGGCAACCAAAGTATCCAAATTATTTCAGAAACAATGGCCATGGATGAAAGTCATTGTCAGATGGTATTACATTACTTTAGGAGCAGGAGATTATCACTATGTTTGAAAATAATCGAGATATCTTACTCTTTCTTCCTCTTCTCAGTATTGACAAACATTCAGTCCGCCCGTTGCTAAACGAATTTAATCTGCATGATCAAGGTGTCGATGTATTGTAACACACCGCCATGAAGTTTCTTGATGCAATGCTATAAAATTGCTAAGTTATATCTTTGATTTAACTACCAATGAGCACCAAAGGGCACGATTTAAATTGCCTGCTTCTGTGGCTATAAAAATTTAACAACTAAATAAATAAAACGAAACAACGCAGATAATGCATCAGCTTTCGAACAACAGATCAAAAACCTAAATACAGTGTATTTGACATGGATTTCATGCCAGAAGATCATCATAGAAGGAAGGTTTCTTTTCGCAAGGAGCAAGATGATGACAAACCGCTTTTGGCGAGAATTCAGTCCGAACGATAATATCTACCTTCCTACAAAACATGACAACCGGCAATCGGACGTTCATTTGTTTACATTCTAGTCGAAAAACAAAAACCATCTCAACATTTGAGTTTTTAAGCAACGATTGTCTGATTTTTATTCCATATCGATAAGTTAAACGGGCTGTAAAATATGGCACATTCATTGCCACAGACTACGGAATGTTCTCTCTGCAAATAAATCTAACGGATAACAGTCATTGACAACATCTTTTCTGCCTTGAACGGACATCTAGTGCTAGATATTAACTACGAATGAAAACTACTCATTTCATGATGCCAATCCAGAACAAGCGCTGGGATGTAGGAGTTTGCTTTCGATAAACACATCTGCCGTTTCTTGAGGCGAATACTCGAAATGGCAGTAACGAGTAGAAGTAATGCCACTTACCAGGTTGTCATTTTGGCCAAGCGGTAGTTTGTCGTCGTACGGTTGTTGGAACATGGTGATGGTCTTGTAAAGCCGCTACGGATAGAAAGCGAATCTGTCTTCCTTATGAGGTCTGTTTTGGTCACAGAAAAATAACCTAATCGTACTAATGCTGCTTTTCTGCGTACATGCTGGCATATTTGTCTTCTGTCTGTATGTTACCTTCGGCAATGAGATGAAGTCAGTCGTCGCTATTCGAAAACAGCACCTGTCAAACAACCTGCAAATTGGACGATTTTGACCCACGTTAACATGATTTCGTTCCATCTTTTATCTAAATAGATGGCTGAACAACAACAACCAATGATTGGTTGTATAATAGCCAATGATAATCCAGCATTGTAGGTGTTAAATCTTGGATTTGTCAGCTTTCTATTTTACGGACTTACAAACCCATTGTAAAAAGGCTCACACCTATTTCCTCTTTTGTGCTCGAGGTGTTTGTCGCTTGATCACACGCGTAGCAGGTAATGAAGAACACTTGTAAGATGGTCGGTGTGATTTATATTCAAAATGTGACATATACGACTCGTAACCCCTAAACAAACTATGTTCTGTCGAGGTCGTTTAAATCGTAGAGAACCGGGAGCAGTGACATGAAACCCTTGATTTTTCGAATAAAACACTTAAAATTAATCTTTTGTTCCTCGTGAGCACTAGGGATAACAAAAAATATTGGAGAAATGAGTTTATCTTCCCCTGATGATCCACATATATAAATGAAATTGGTTGAGTGTATTACCTTCTATAATGATGATTCCAGATACTGAGACCAGAAGCGTAGTACTGATTATCAAAGCAGGAGGGGGCGGCACCACGGTTTAGATAAATAACATGTGTCCATTAGAAATGTGGCAGATGAAAGTTTGTCATAAGTGACGTCATTTGTACCAGGAGCCCAATGGTTGCCACGGCACAGGAAAAATATAAAATGTTTATACATTGGATTACAAAAATCCTCCTTGCTGTCATTCAGATACTTTGAAATGGTTACAAAAGGTGGGAACTGTGTTGTATGCCACACTAAACTATTCAACCTATTCCAAATATCTTTATGATTGTGACATTGCTAACTGTGAAGACTATTAAACCCCCTTCTTTATCACTGACGATTAATCGCCGCTGCAAAATCATCATTTTAGGGACATGTCAGGGGGCTTAGAAAAAGTTGAGAAACACCATGGATGCTAGAGTACATCGGCACCGAAATAGTGATTAAAATGGGAAGGTCATTTTGCTTCAGTAGTAAGACAATGTGAATGCCTAAAAAGAATTGTTAAATGTGTATTTTTTAAAGACCTGGTAGGGCCATAATTCATGTCAGTTATTTCCCATTGCAATTAGTTCCTACAGAAATGAAACACTGAACAATAACATGAAATTTCGTTTTAATCAATATGTTATTAAAGTGGATCTCCATAAACCACCTCGAAAATAGTGTAGTAATCTGGCATCAATAATATGAAATGGAAGCGGCAAACAAGGTTAACTTGCTATGAATGAAAACAAAAACCTGCAAACAAAGTTTATTAATGCGTTTCGAGTCTCTAGGTTACCCAACAAAATATTTAAGTTTTCAACTTGATATTTTCAGAAAGTGGACAGTGGACGATTTTTTGTTCCTACAGAAATAAAAAAAGTTTCTTTCCAGCAATGATCACAGCATTTTAAATGTATCTCATTTAAGCCTGTAGTTGACGGATATTCGGAAACAGTAAATCCGCGATATAAAACTACGACTAAGAGAAGCAAGGACATAAGGAAGGCAGGATCAACAAACCAATGCCTACTGCGATTTAGGTATTAGTGCCACGTTGACAATAACTAGACCTACTGCTTCATTAAACTTTGAAAAGAGAATGACTGAAACTTTTTGTTGTGTATTCCACCCAAAAATAGCTGCATGCAACCCAAAAGGACGTACTTTCTATCTCACGAAAACGTTTATTGGTTTACCAACTACTTGCCGTTGTGGCAACGAGTTTACAGGACGTACTTCGAAGGCTCTAAAGTCAGAATCATGCAACAAGTTCCGGCCGTCATTAGTAAACGTCATGAGGCATCGTAAGATTTACCTAGTCGTGTTTGAAAAACTATCTTCTTACTTTTGAAAAGTGTCTTAGTAACCGGCCAACATAAGAATAAATTCAGTTTTAAGCTCACAATTACCAGGAGAATTCCTTTAGGGTATTCGCAAAGCCGGTTCTCCATTTCATCCTTTCGCTATGGGAGATCAACTTATCAAACCAAAGATGCCTGTACTTTGTCGGCAAAAAGAATTTGTTTCCAACTTCCCCTATTTACAAGAACAAAAGCAACCAAAAATGAGTTATTATACAGGTGTTATTTTCAACAACGTGTTCTGATATTCCTATTTCCTTAAATTCTACGCGAAATTGACCTAAGTACACTCTATTTTGCATCAGCATACAAAACATCCTGAAATTTGTAAAAGAGGAAAAGGAGGAGCTAGATTCATATTCAATATCTTCTTATAATTGTTGATTATATTTATGAAATTTGGAGAGATAATGCCTGTTAAAGGATTTATTTCAAATCTTTAATTTAATCTATTAAAATGATAATATCGAAGTACTAAAAATACTCGACTCAAACTAGAACATGATCTTAGCATCAGTACAAACTAAACTTTCTTGCCTGTCAACAAAATCTGAGACAGGCAAGAAAACACGTAAAGTTTGCTGATTGTTGGATAAAATGTACTATTTTGTCGACTCCTACTGAAAAATAGAATTCTCGCTTTTGCAGGAATCACTCATTAAGTTTGTAAAATATCTTGAGACCTCTGAGATTGGCAGTAACAATGCTAGGAAACAAATTAGCTGTATCATCCATACTTCAATGCGGGAGTAGTAAGAAATAGATTTTCAACTGACGTTTCATCTTAGTTTTGAAGTGGCCATTCACAATCAAACATTACATTTCCATTGTTTCTTTTAAATCTAAGTTGAAAGAGACACTATCATTGTCTCATTTGTAACAGGACTTTTCAGCGACTAGCTTGCGCTTAGCTAAAGAGCGAAGAGAGGGGCCTCGGTTTAAAAATTCTCGACATCCAAGTTTTAAAACGCACTCAGATTTTTCTGAGTAAGTGGGAGGAGAGAAAGTAACTGGTAACAATGTAGCCCTACCATTAACATATTAACTACGTCAGCCATAAACTGCGGCAATGTTTTCTTCCATTTTCTATAAATACTGAACCTTCGATATCAGCAATATCGAATGAATGTATGGCGTTGTCCTTGTGTCGGTATGACAAACACCACTGTTGCGTATTTTGCTATGAATCATAAACCTGGCTACCGTTTGCACATAGAGGAATGCGTGCAACCGTGATCTGTTATACAATGAATAGTAAAGTGTCACAGTATAAATAACACGAGACCAGGCATGCTACCGCGGCTTGCATTTCCTCTTACTGTTTACAGCACAGTATCACTTAACAAGATGTACGGGGTAAAACTATTTTAATCATAGATGACTCATATAGAACAATAGGGATATAAACACTGTCACAGATTCTTTGAAAGGACACATCAATCATAAACCGCTATGGAGCAACGCTCAATTAAAAGCTTCCCTGACTAAATATTTATGTGGCACCGCTTATTAGCTTCCGCGCAATATACTTCTTCCTCACCGTCAAACAAGAGAAAATAACAATGATAAATATAGACCACGGCCCTCAAACACAGATGCCTTTCTATCTTTAGGGTATCATAAATAATATCGCTAGTGAAACTTTAAGATCAGTTCTCGTTCGCCACACCATCCAACCCTAAATAGGCATGGTGAATGAGTTATTAATAGCACCATAGAATGTTTGGTTGAAGCTGAGCAGTTGGGATGACCTTAAATGCTTGCTATAAAATGCTATTAGCGCTTGCTATAAAATGCTATCAATGCTTGCAGTCCCCTCTCTGTCCTATCTCTGGAACAGTTTCCCACTTCACGAGAGCAGATGACAGAGCACAGTGCCTCCGTTACGATCTGTAACAGCTTATACTTACAGACTAAATCGTCTTATTGAGAATGTGGGAGGAAACAATAAAAAGGCCATTGTCAACTTCATTGATGTTTTCCAAAGCATTTGGAGGCATATAGAGGGGAGGCTGATGAACATCTTGAAATTGTTCGAAATCTCTAGGATATGATAGCAGTCACTAGTAAGCACCCCTTCTAGACTAGTGAAATATAGTAGGAAAACTGCTGCTTGGTTATAGTAAGGTGACACTCGGACTCCACACTTCTTGGTAATCGTGATAGTTTTCTATCTAATGGATTAAATTTACAAAATCATAGAAGTAAGGATTATCCAGCAGTAACATCTCGTTTGTTTGTTTATTATGCTTATACTCATTTGATGATAAAGATTCAAAAACAAGAAGAAATGAATTAGGGTGCAAAAACTAGAAATCAAGCTTACATTTGTCATGAAAATAAAGTAATTTTGTTTCACGTAAGCAACGTCTTATTGCCTCTAGATTCCAATGAATATGTAACAACAAATGTGTTGTTATACGCATCTGTGATGAAGTACTTTTTTTATTATTGCCAATGTTATTCGTAGGTTAATCGACTCGAACTGAAAGGTTCTCTCTAGTGCAACATTTTCAAGCGACAGTAGGCCTACCTATTGATAAACAGTATTTTAAGACAATTATTGTAAATAAATGTGGATAGTTTTGTCTCAAAGCATAACCTAATCTGATTGTACCAGAAGAAAAAGGACCTTCAATGTTATCCAATAGGAAGTTAATCGTACATATGTTGAAGGCCAGGTGGGCTCTCCCTTTATGGATTTATTTCTCCAGATATACTTTTTGCAATAGCGGGGCGTTTGACTGACTTTTCCCACAATTTAATTGGGCTTCAGAAACAAAAGAAAATTTGGTCAAATAACGAAAAATCTCAAAGGAAAAATTGGTTTGGATCAGAGCTTTTATTTACCACATATAACCTGCTTATAAGCATCTGGTGACAAGGGTCAAGTGAAAACAATATGTTCGAGACGGCGAAGAAGCACATGTTGCGAATGTCAGTAACTTTTAAATGACATCATCAAAACGTTTGTTCGTATCAAAATGTTTAGAATGTCTTGAATCTTGCCACGTTTCTTTATCATAACATTACTGGATTAGAAGTGAAAGGGAAGTCCAGACCCCTCATTCCTGATCACCAAAGAAAGCTTAATTTGTTTTGCTTTTACGATATAAGTTTTCTTCAACCTTTTCAACTTCAGCATTTCGTATCCTCTCTTCTTTATACAACACTAGAGCTTTCAATTTGCTCTGGACAGATTAAAAAACCATTAAATAGTCCAACAACAGTCAAATCACAAACGTGGAACAGTGGTAGAGTGTCAGACTCACAGCCCGAGGATCGTAAGTTCGAACCGAACCTGAGCTTGCCCGACACGATTCGCAGAACAAAATCCATGTTGTTGGTGACTTTGACTACAATATTTCTAAGCATGAAGCCTCGATGATTCCTACAGCCACTGAGCTCTACTGAAGTTATAAAGGGAGTGAGATTTCCTTTTGGCCGCTGATATGGTTTACCATACTGAAACAGCCTGGTGACACGTAATAAATGATGTCTCTTGTAAGAGCTAGAACTGATCCCAACCATTAGATTAGTTGTGATTGGTTTATGATCTGAACCAATGCTAATGAAGCAGTTGTATGCTTTACAATTCTTAACTGGGCTCTTCCAATATTTTCTGATTCCTACGGCGTCAAATGATAACTTCCTTCCGCTCGTATCAAAAATAATAGGCCTAATATACCCCTACTCTATAAGGACACCTGTGTTATCATTCATTAGCCCACTTTTTTACAAAACATTTTGCATAGTTTTTGATGCTCTAGCAATATGAGTAGCTGGTTATATCTCGTAGTAGGGAATTTATGTCACTTAAAACCAAAGATCATGTACTTGGGATTGTAAGTTCCATCAGGGATTCGTAGTTTCGCTCTTTATTTTAACCGCTTCTAAAACAGAGTAGTAGAGGATTACCGTCAGTCCTGGGCATTCCTTAGCAATGAAATTATTATATAGTTCTCACATTTCGCAATTAACTTTTACAAGTCCATTTTCTGCCCTTGTATCGACTATTAGTCATTTAACTCAGGTAGTTACACTGTGACCATAAGAATGTATTTGCCATAGGATCACTATGATAACGGACCTTTCGTGTCGTCATACACAACTTTCCTGTCGCTTATAGGCCCACCAAAAATTAAAAAAATTGTATTATAACACCTGTTCATAAATTCATGACGATTCGTGTCTAGTCTGATGGTTTGTATATTGATGGTTACAACATGCAGGTAATTCTTTGGACACAATAGTTGTCAACTTTGTTCACTGTTAACAGATTTTTCTCTTTATTGCAGAGACTATTTCACGAATTTCTGTACGTCTAGCAGGCTCTTCGAATACAACAGTGGTTTAACCCCTGGCGCTATAGAATTTGCTTTCGTGATTGCTTGTCATATCGCTATTTTGCTAAGTGGGAGGTGGAGAGCTATTTCTGCTTCAGCTGCAATTTGCTACCAACTCGGAATAATTTGATCTCTTCCGTTCTCTATTGATAAAATTTAGTTGACTGTTGACTCCTCTAGCCACTATGAGTGAGTAAAACCACATCGTAGGATCATTAAACTGAATGTTTTAGTTTAGACAATGGCATTAGAAAAGCATCTGGAGGTATGTCCTTGTTTTACCTTTGAAAGCTTGTCTTATTGTGTTCAGAGAAAAGAATCAGGTTATTTACTTCTTCATTTCACCTAAATCACAACTTAGCTACTAAAAAGGTGATGGATTGCTGTCACAGAAAGCAGAATCCACATAACCAAAGCTTCCATTCTTCTCATTAACTTGAAAATACACATTTCTATGAAGCCTTAACCCTGGCTTATCTCGTCATAATCTTCTTGCGAGAGGAATGTCATTAAAAATTTCCATTCGGTTTCTGGACAACGTCTCCACAAGAGGACAATAATGGCTCCATTTAGCATTCATTATCAACGATGGAAGTAAAACAAAGATATTCTTGAGGCTATCGCTGAGCCTTGCAAAGGCATTTTGTTGTGTTGAAACACTCGCTTAACATTTCTAGGTCCATTTCTCTTTTGTAAAAATTGCTCCCGTACGAAATCATCTTTAGCCTTAGAATTAAATTTTGGTGCTGCTTTATAATCAATCGTCGTAGGAGAGGGAAGTAAGGTTTATATTGACTTACTCTTGATTACATTTATTTTAACAGTTTTTCCGGGTGGAAAACGTTATTTAGAAATACATGAAAGCATCCCAGTCATGGTGCGAAAAAACATACCAATTATCGTAATCTCAATTGCAACGGTCAAAATAAAATACTTCTATAACAAGTTGGATTCCTACTTCCTCACAGTCTAACAACATAAGTCCGCAATCTAAAAACATAAATCAATGAAACATTCCAGAGTCCAATAGCCTGAAGATAGAAGAAGTATCTCTCGAAACGTAGCTCTGGAAAAGACTGACCAAATACCCACCATCTATAAAAATATATTATTATCAATGTTATCGACGGCAGTTTTGATCTGTGGCTCACGAAATTCTATTTTCTTAAATCGGTATAAAAAATAAATAAAACGTATTGAGACTTCATCCACTTTTTAATTTCGGCTGGATGGTTTTGATGAAGAGCGAAAGACGGAAACCATTAAAATATCTTTACTATATTACTGTCGTCTACTGTTTGCATTTAATTTAATGGTTGTTCTTAAATATGTTAGAGGTTAGAGAATGTTATGTCAACTGTCCTAGGATTAAAGGAAAACATGGTGACTAATAAAAATTGATCTTAGTGGACAACCATAGCTTAAATAGCCTGCCTAGACAGCGTTGGTTATTAACTCATACCTCCATGGTAACATTCTTGTTATGTCATTCTTGTACATGAAAAGCTCGTTTATATGATCTCTTAATATCTTAATCAACATTAAATCATAAGAAGGGAACGATGCACAAAACAGTAAATTGGTTTCTTAATTATCGATTGTCATAATCGTTGAGAAAAGCATTAAAAGTTTGCAACTTAAATTCACGATATTTATTAAATCTTTATCTCGATGAAAGTGAAAGTGTCTGGGATTGTTATTAGGGTGTAAAGAGTGCAGCAACAATGCAACAAAGATTGTGCCTGATTGTTTGATGTGCTTGGTTTAACAGTGTGGCAGGAAATTTGCTCCAGTTTCAGAAATAGAGGGTAGTAAAATGAGAAAGAGCTATCTGTTATGCTCACCACTAGAATTTCAACATCGACTTCGACGTTATTTCTTCCTGTGCACTGACTTACAGGTAAGGAGTACATTAAAATGTGACAGGTTTGGTCTCCAGATATTGAAAACTATGACCCTTGATCCAAAATTCTACAGTTACATAGTTTAAAAAGTGCCATTTATAGCTGATCATATATCCGTTGAGCAGATCTAAAGACGGGACACCATTGTCACAACACTGGAATGCATTGGCTGATAAATTAGTAAATAAGCAGGATGGATGAAGTGGTCTACTAGATAAGAGAACAATAAAGAACCAGATTACTTTTTTGGATTCGATCCTGGTCTCCAGCACCGCAATGTGATCATAAGTGAGTCACGTGACCTTGAATGGCCAATGCATGCAGGTGTAGCTAGCTGCATTCGTTAACATACTCTCTTCAAAAAAAAAAAGTGCTTTACTTTCAAAAATGATGATTAAATTAAGATGGAATAATTCATGGACTAAATGTTCGCTTCGCCATAACGGCTTCAATCATATCTCCAACATCTATAACGAGTGAAAAATCCCTCTCTGCCACTTTTTCGAAAGGTTTTAACAAAATCAGACCACATTTATTTATGCTAGAATCCACATTTTTTGCTATTGAAGTGCACACCTTTCTTGTATCGAAGCTCAAGCCACATACTCAATCACCTCATCGCAAAAATGCTACTTACTGTAATCTACTCTAGCATTTACTCATTCAAATCACATAAGATTTGTTTGAATGCTCTAACTTCCATTCCTGATTATTCTTCTATGTCTACTGCAATTTACAGAAGCAACTTACACAAACGTCGTTTTTCTACATCAATTACCAATATAATCGTCTGATATTATGTTAGAAATTGGGGCTGACATCAGGAGATTGCCTCCTTCTCTACATGAAGCCCTTTCTCTCTTTCTTGACAAACAGTTCAGATATTACTTGCCCAAGCAATTCGTACAGAATCACTGTTTGACATAGGACTAAAAAAATAGCCTCTTGGTTTTCGACAATTCTTTCCGCATTTATTTCTTTCAATACAAAACAAACTGAAGTAACTTCCGTTCGCGTTTCACTCTCCCCCCATGATCACATTATAACAAGTAATCGCCTCTGTTTATCGCGATTTTCTTCATACTGTGAGTTTGAATAAATGCTTTCAAACCTAGAGTCACTTTCATAGAGATATCCAGTCTTTTGGATAACAACAGAGAAAACGATTAGGCACTCCTCAAAGACTTTTCTTATCCAGAAGAGATCACGATATGGGCAACTTGTATGACTAAGAAAGGTCTTGTAATCAACAGAGTCGCATTTTATTAGCGTAGTTTATGGTAGAATTATTTTCTCCTAAGAGTAGTAACTGAAGTTTGATGCACGTTACTGTGAATACTAGTATCACGTCACAAAGCAACCAGGTCGTAAATTATTATCTTCTACAGATTCTGTTTGCATGAGAAAGATCATGTGTGCTGATCAGGCTAAAATGTTCTTTTCAGGAAGGGAAATGAAAATGGAAATGGAAGAAGAAGTAATGGATGTTTACATTTACATATAGCTTAAAATTTGACTACTCTACAAACTGCATTATGTCAGATTCTATTTCATAACGTGAAATTCTCATCACGTTCACTTTGATCAACGTTCACTAGTACTGAGTCAATTCCAGCATTTCAGACGATGTTTACGTCAGTGAAGTGATTTTAGAGTTATAATTAACATAAGCAAAGTCAGTGGCTGGCAAGGGAGCAGGACGCCATGCTCCCAAAAGATGTAGACTTTCTTTGCTCTTTTTGCTATTTCGTGTTCTGTTGCAAAGTGAAAATATTGGCACCAAATTGCCTATTTGATGCCAGGGCCTCAACTATTTTGCTAGTAATGAAGTCACTTCCAAGTCACGTTTTTAAAACGTTCGATAGAGTAAAACACTTTAATGCAGTAAAAATGTTCTAGATGTATCCAGCAAGTCTATCCGTAAGAAAAGACTTTCCACAAAAGTATCATAACATACTTACATCTGCATCAAACGGTTTACACGCACGCAAATGCTCTCGATAAATAAATTCTGCGGATCTGATTAAACGATAAAACTTACAAATAAAATACAAGGTTACCTCCCTTGGGATCGAAGCCTATTTATGGCATTTTGCCTGCAATTAATACGCCACCTCGTATACCGTATTTTCCCTAATGAACGTGACGTTAAGATTTAAGTGAGGGGTTTGTAAGCGGGAGGTGTTTATTACAAAATGACTTATTAGCCAAAACAACTAATGTTTCGAAAAACGTAACAAAAAGATTGTGATAAATGCGAACATTACAAGTAAATATCATCACTCGCAATGTAAACTTCATTAGTTCTCGTCGTAAGCCTATAAGAAATTTTGAAATTTAGTCTTTTTTCTAATAAACGCCACTTTTCATGATGCGGCGTTTATCAGAGGGCGGCATTTAATAGAGGAAATACGGTATTCAATTAGTGTGGAAGGTGATAGTAAGGAAATTTTCAATATTTTCGAAGTGAAGATGAAAAAATTGAAATTTAGTTGCTTTTTAATAAGGACTAAGACGGCATGAGAGACCAAAACCAAACGAAAGATATTGCTGGGACTGTCCAAAAATTTGATAGTGTTTGTGATTATTTAAAAGCTTTCATAGAAGAATCGCTTAAGCTCCTCTGTATGATACACAGTATTAATGGTATCTCATTCAAAAATGCAGACTTGATTAGTACAACACCATCTTGCAAAAACTTACCTCTAGCTTCAGCTTTTCTTCTCTTTTCTTGCAGTATTGTTCCGCATTCTTTTCCACTCGCAACTTTACCCGCTCGGCCGAGGAATGCAAGATGCAAAACGAATTGATGATGCAGAGCGCTGTATCCCTAGAGACACATCTGACGTCGATTCCATTGATCTGTAAGAGAAAAATATGATTGACTTGTGGCAAAAATTCGATATTACATTCTCTTCGGCGCTACAGTTGTGGTTTAAACCCTTTTAAAATACAATGTGTTGCAAGCACCATCTGTGTAATCAATCCTGACAATCGATAGCAATAGTTTTTAAAAGATAAACTTGTTGCAATTTGTAATTGGTTGTGAACAACAACAAATAATTATGTGTTCAATGCCAAATGTCAAAAATATTATTGCAAACTAAATAGAAGTAATCAATAATATTACTGATATAAATACTGATGCAGAGCTCAGTATATGAGCGAATGCAAGTCTCGAGTAAGAGTGTAAAGGAAAATTCTTCAACATGTACGACCTAAAATAGAGAGTGAGGAAAAGAACAAAATGCCAGCAAAACCCAATGCTGTTCTTGGCTACCACCTGTTAATTGTTCCACTTTGTTGTTAGTTGTTCAGTATGGAAATCTTTCTGATATTCGCTACATCTGCTTGAACTGCCATCAGAAAGTTTTAGAGATTTAATATTTTAACTGGTTTAATCCTGAACTTTAAGAATTATGGTAAACATTGCCCTGTTCAAGTGGTGGTCTCGGTCATGTCCGTACCTAGAAACAAATCTTAGTTCATTTCTTGTTTACATTTTAGCAATTTATTGTATCGTTTCTATCCTCGCAGATTTTTCATTGAAATTTAATAATGATCATCCTAACTCTGATACCTTATTTTTTCTTTTTCGTACAAAACACGAAGACAGATACTCGTTTGTCAGGTATCTCTGACTTTTATGGCAGATGCTACTCTTACCAACAGTGATAATAACACACACATCAATAATATCATACATTTTACACAATTTAATATGTTTTGAGTGACATATGTGAATAAAGGTCTTAAAAATTGAAACTTAGTGAGGTAAGATGCTTCATCACACGTGTCTCTTCCTGATTCCTTATTTCTTTCAGTACTTCTTTTGTTGATTTGAAGCGGCCATGCTGCACATTTTTGTGCTTTCATTCATGAAAAATGTCACTTATGTTACGATTAAAGGCACCAGACAATTTCCGACGCTTTGTAAACTAACATTGCTGATATTTAGTCGATATATCAATTATACTTAAACCAAAATGACTAAAGAAGCCGACGAGGGCATTTCAAGCCAACGACGAAAGGCATTGTGATATTATGAATCAAGAAGTGTTTTAAGCCATGCGATATGTAAATCAGTGATTGCTAGGCGCCATGAGATTTCTTCGGTAAACGAGAAACATGTTTTAGGATTGATTCAAATTCTTTTTTTCCATTATCTACATAACTCAAAACTAACACTACATTATTTACAGTTAGTGGTATCTAAAGTTAGTTACAAG
>JAAAKL020011332.1:0-13735 GCA_010016065.2 Carybdea cf. marsupialis auct. non (Linnaeus, 1758) | reverse complement strand
CTTATAGACCATGGCGAAACCGAACAAAGTCTGCGCTGTAAGGAATCATTTTGGCAATTTAAACTGAATACATTTGACCCAAGTGGTTAAACAAACAGGAAGTACCAACCTTGTAGGATGAGTGAGGGGTAAGTGGGCAATTCGTCTACTTTTAGGGTGCCGACCGCTGTAGGCCTACCTCATTGTGGATTCTCATGATGGCTTTTTGCCTGGTAGCATGTATAGAACTCGTACAGAATAGTGGTTCAAGATCTATGGATTCACGGGCCGCAAAAATGAAGCCTATCTGTCCCTGATTTTCGAAAGTAGGGATACGACGGTGCAGGCGGACTGCTATACTTATAGAATGACTCCACGCACTGTCAAGCAACGGAGCTTACAAATAGATGCATAAAGTAAAATGTCGATGGAGAACTGGCATTTAATGTCGCTACTACGGAAATCAAGACCCTTTAGACGGGGTTAGCATAGCTTTTTTTGGCGGCAAAACCTTTTATTGCAATTTTCATAATTTGGGAGGGGGGGATGATGTTGTTTTTCTAAGTTATTGAAAAAGAAGCGGTTCTGTATCTTTGAATCGTCGTTTGTTGTTATTCATGTTCTTAGTGAGCAGACCATAAAAAATTGGAGCCTTTTGGAAATAGAGTGACCTTATAATCAAATTTGTACTCTATTGATCTGCATGACACCGTTTTTCTTCATACTGTAGGCTGCTATTGCATCGTCATCAAAGCAAAAACGCCATTCTATACCGTGCCTTAGCAGCTCCCCCATTCCTCTAAAAAATTAACTTCGGAAGTTTCTAAGCCGTAGTGTTTATCATGAACTTAGAATAGTCTACGACTTACAGCTTTACAACAAATAACTATTGGGACTGGCTCCACATAGCCTTGGTGTGGTTTCGCACGGAAAAGTCCCCCAGATGAGGAGGGCAGCTAAATACATTAGGGCGTGTCTTAAGCAGACTGGAATAGGGAATATCTGATAAAGCAGATTTGGGGCCGCTGCTTAGCTCTGTGAATGCAAGTTATTGTTTCTTTACACTCCCCTCCCAAAAGTATCCGCACGCTTGCACAAAATTAAGATAGCGAATGTCAAATAGCCAACCTGAACTCATCGTATCATAACTTCTTAATAGTGTGACAGATTGTCAAAATCTGTACCAACTGAAAGGTAATTCTTTCAGTATCCAGTAAGATGCAAGTTTGTTTCATTTAGCATTCCGACTTCCTTTCGATTTCCACTCGTCAAGAAACGACATACAGACATCATCGACCAAGACAGGTATCTTGAAATGGCAATTTATGAATTGTCTCTGTTACTTAAACCAGTAAGAGTCAAGTTCCACGGCAACATTTATCAAGGGTCCAATCTTCTTAGCAGGCTATGAAGGCGAAATCAGTTATTTTTCGCCGGAACATTGAAATTGATGGTTTGGACCGTGTTAATACCTGCCTTGCTGATTATTTGGATCAACGGAGCACTGGAGGAACGAGAATTATAAGAATGGAAAGCCCAATCACTGGCAAATAGTATAAGAAACTAGAAGGCCCGCGGCGTTTCGCTACCGCAAAATTTTGCTGACATAAAATTTTGAAACGACCAAAGGACAACTTTCTCTGATCACTATAAAAGTGTATTGAAATGAAGTGAGGGTAAAAAGGAGCCTGCATGGTACCAAAACAAAAACCAGTTACTTCATAAATGACGTCATTTTTGTGAATTATGTTAATTAATTAATCAAAAGCTTAATTAATCGAAATTTTCTTTCGAGTTTCTTAATCAGCATGGTAAGAAATCACTTCATGGAAATTTTCACGGTCCAAAGACCTAAAACGGCGGAGCTATACCTAAATTTACGAAATGAGTTGGCATATTATGTTTAGACGATAAAGCCCGAAGGCATCGACGTATTTAGCTTTTGTATGAACTTAGGATTGATATGGTTCCAAAGTTTCAGTACAGACGTAATTCATGATTATTTATTTCTTGGAATATTTCGATTCAGACTATTTTTTATCTTAACCACATAGTTTCAATAACGTCGAGGGTCACCAAGGCGTTTTACTGTTTCACCAGGCACCATTTTTGGGAGGGTAGTGCAGTATTAGCACGATTCCTCTCGACAGAAGTGCAACACAAGTACATTAGTAACTTTGTACTACTTGCCTCGACATCCCCGACCTTGCCGCTGAAATTCACAATTGTGGAATAAAACATTACTAAAAAAATCTGAAATTCATACAGATTCTTTTAGTATTTTAACAAACGAGTCTTGCTTTTTCTATGGAAAGTGATTTACGCATCAGATACCTGTCCCTCGGGAGCAATTTCATCCCCATTGGTAACAACTGTTCAAGAAGCTGATAACAAAGCATAGAATCAAGAGAACATAAAACTCGTAATCATAATTTCATTATCTCTGGCAAAATCTCACGAGATTAGATCATGACTCTGCGGTAAACCACTTATCTCTCAAAAACACTGGATCGAGCTTACTATTGTGTCTAACAACGGAAACTGTAGTCACGAGTACTAGTCCCCATTTACAAGCTTTGCTTGATGGGGACTGCAATGGCGTCCAACGCCAGACCTTACTTTAAGACAGAAGATGCTCGATCCAGTGCTTTTTAGAGATCAGTGGGTAAAACAAAGGGCGCATCTGAGTTCATCTGTTGCTTGTAATTGGTGTAGTAACAATGGCCAGGAAGAATATGTTCTTTAAAATTTGGCTAAAAAAAGTTCGCGGGCCTATCAAGTGTAACGAGCGCAAAAAAAACCAGCCACAGGTACCACAGCAACCGATATTTAACACGATGTTACCACAATATTTCCAGGCTCAATTTACGTTAAAATATATTTACACGCCATCATGCCAATAAAATACAAAATCTGAACATGCATAAAATTATCTGTTCGAAATGAAAAACAATGTCATTGAATGCAGTGTGCAATGATCCACGTACCCAAATACGACTAGACAATTATGTCATATCGTCAATAAAATGACCTCACACATCATATGACGTCACCCGAAATATACATATCTATATACAATCGATAATTATTTAATATAATCTTTTCGGGTATTCTTCTGTAATTCATTGTCCGGGGCTCGAATATGAGGGATGGGTGTGTTTTCTTAGTTGCTTACAAGGGGGGTTATAGAAGACTTCAAAGGAGTGATAAGGTGATAAAAAGAGGGGGGACAGGGGGGATGGATGTTGAAGATAAATAAGGAGTACGTACAAAGATTTTAAAATTCTTTACCCTGAAATTTTCCTATACGTATTTCAGCAGCAGCTTAAATACTTTTACTTTTCTTCTGAAGGGAAGAAACGATTTGAAAAATGAATAGCCAGAAACAAAAACTAATAACCACATAACTCCATAACACGAGGAAAGTTAATCAAGCAAGGGGGTGGTACCTGCTCTTAGTTCCCTTCAAATGAAGCAATCATAGTAAAATGCTATCGGGGGTGACAATTTGACACAAATGCACTTTGAAATCGATCACAATTAAGTACAAAAAAGTACTTAATGTAAAAATCGGATTAAGAGGTTCTCTCCCGTACGGGAGCTTGAAACATCCATATGGAAATGCTACAACGTGATCTCTTTATCAGGAGTCTCGTAGATATCATGGTTCCCGCTAGAAACCTTTTTACAGGGACGGTAAAACCACCCAAGTAAAGGAACATACCCGAATGCCCCCCCTGCAATTCTTACGACAAAAATTATTAAGTTGCAGTAACATAAAAACCCCAACCCCCCGGTTCCAACACTGAGATACTACTGAATTACAGCAACTTGGAAAACTTTCATCACATTGGCACAATACTCAGATACAGCATCTATTGCAATTGGCATTAAAGTGCACACCTTAGGTAAAATAGGCATATCACTAATAGAAGACATATCACTAATAGAAGACATGTCACTAATAGAAGACATGTCACTAATAGAGGGCATATCACTAATAGAAGACATATGCCAGCACATATCTCCCCCAATAGTTAAGAACACGAAGTACAGCAACGAATTTTCACATCAAAAACCCATACATCATTTAGGTCCACAAAATGTAAGTAAAAAGACCTTCAACATCGTATTCATCTGAATTAGGGCCCAGGAATAAAAATAGCGCCTCGCTATTGAGTCCAATAGATACGTGCCCCTCAGCCTCTCTACAAATGGCCTCGGGGATAACTTATATGAACACAATAGGGCTACTTTGGGTAGTTTCCCCTATCAACTGTTACATAATCGTCAGAATAGAAATCTTAAGCAAATCTTAAAAAGAGTAAGTAGGCACAATGAATGGGAGATTTCAATTGGTGGCCAAGGGACAACTTTAGTATTATTAGCACGGTAATGTCACCAGCTGAGTTCAATAAGTATAAGATCACGTCTCAACACAAATTTTACCACAAAGCTAGGTGAACGATTGTTGAAATCGATTGATATAGAAACAACGCATCGTAAATGCAGTTAAGAGGCACATCATAGAGTCAAACATCTGAAGATGTTCACCATCGAGGTGGCGAACAAACATGACCCTAATTGTCTTGGATTAGGAGATCTTCACCAACCCTTAGGCGTTCTTCGATCTAACGTACAACATGAGACACATGGGCAAAATTTTATATATATCAAACATTCATCCGACTTTATTCTGAGATATTTAACTTTTCTAAAGAGGGGGGCGATCCTATTCCGGACGTCCTCCGTGAATACCCCCTATCAGACTTCATTGGCATGCTAAAAAGTGGTTTTAAAAACATGAGGGGTAGTGGGGTGGTGGAAAGACAAGCTTATATTGTACACAACGTTGCAGACCTGTAGTGTATATAGTGTTTAAACTAGAAGCGTTTGAATCTCAAAAATCTCTGGTCAAAACTCTGTTGATATTTTTTGGTTCCTTAAGTTAGGAACCAGCAATAAACAATAGGGTTTTGTTAGCGAGATTCAAAACTTTGAAACCTGATATCTCCGTAATGGGACAGGGCATCACTTTCAATTTTGGCAATTGACGTTCTCACTAATAGGGTAAGATGAAAATTGAGTTTGTTCTCCTTGATTAAAAAATGTTCAAAATAATGACGTCACACTTTCCCACCGCATACTTTTATCTATGTAGTACGAGTTGAATAATGTATAGGTCTACGGTAGTTGAATCTAGACTTGAGTATTGTATCCATGACTTCAAATATTGCAGACAAAAATTGCCGTGCCATAGGAAACAGACAGATGGGGTGAAGACGGTCTTGCAGTAAGAATTTTACGTTCGGGAGGATAAAAGACAAAAAGGAAACTAGCAAATAGACGTCCATACTGTAAAGTACGGAACGTGTTCGAGCGAATCACGAAGCAAAAGGGTTTTAAAAAATAATGAGCAGTTGTGAGCCACCCCACTTACCCTAACATTGAGGCATGTATTTAGTTGAAAGATTTAAAAGCAGGCCTCAATATCAGGTCATAGGTCACAGGTCACACTAACTTCGACCATATCTGTTAAAATGAATGGCAGAGGTTTATTACATATGGAAATACAAAACCCGGAAAATGGTCCACTTCCGGTTCGAATTCCGGTTTTTGTCACACTTACAGGTCATCAAGATTTTTGACAAGCTTTCATTTAACACCTTTACTTAGATGGAACCTTTAAAAACAACGTCAAAAAAATCCTTAAGTTTGCTGCCCATTTTTCACTATTTGTCATCAAGTGTGATTTTGACGGTAGTAAAAAGATCTCGCTCGGACAATAAAGAAAATCAAAAGGCAAGGAAACAGTACTTCGATAACATGTCGCCCGTCGTCAAAAGTAATTTGCTATCGGTAGAATCGGATACTGGCTATATCTAGAAGTCAATTTACCCTTGACGCAGGCCAAGACGGCAAAACAAGGGTTGATTTGCGACTTTAGAAATCTAACAGGGAACGTGCTTGTAGTCTTACAACGTAAAATATCTCAAATTAAACTTCAAAATGATATAAATTAATAGATCAAAATAAACATCCCATTATCATATAAACTAACTATTAAATAATAAATTTGCAATTACTATACATTTCTTTTCTGATGAGCAGTAATTAGAGGCAAACTGTAAAATAAACGCTCTGTAAAGATAAAAATCTGAAATACACTATATTCTTATGCGGAACATTCTCTTTAAGTGGCCGCTCGAGTACTACTACTATACTTACAGCGCCACTTAGAGTCAGTATCATTTCCTTATAACGAAAAGTCTGGGTTACGCTAGTATAGATTGTAATAAATCGGTCTACGGTAAAGGACGTGATTCACAGTAATACGTCACCGGAAAACTCTACTTAAAACAACGCAGAAAACCTTAGCATCTACATGACATTTGGAAATCTCCGATCAACCAATCGAACCACTCACAATTCCATACATAAGCAAATCTACGTTATCCTTCAGAGACTGGTATATGCGTACAGTGACTTTCGATTCGGAAAAGGCATTTCTTATAAAAAACCTCAACTATTATCAGTCATTTTCAAGCAAACACAAACAAAACAAAACCTTCACCACTCTCTATCCCTAGTAAATATTTAAGTGTCTACACAAATAATCTACTACATTAAAATACTACGGGTGAGAATGGGTCAAACATATCCTTAAGTGGAATCAATTTACTCAAAATTCGAACTATCAATAACTAGATCCCAGTTCCCCTACAAACACTCGAATCTTGTATGAAACTACAACGTTGCATAATGGATGACAGCTAGGCTGTTACACAATCTCACGAATTTTCCTACTAAATCTATCACTAAGTAGTGATCATGTCTGGGAATGTCATATCATGACTTCACAATTGCAGCAAAAGAGATCTAAATGACTTTTATACAAAACCGTTTACACCAGAAATCGCAAATAACACAACTGCAATGCAGTGTCGGAATTTCGAATGAGCTGAGCTGACGAATCGCAACACAAAACCGAATAATTCCAGGGAAAATAACGGAGAAAAACCTCCGTTTATAATCTTTATGTATCTATTCGAATGTTCGTTTTTAGCATGTAATTCCATCAATCACTGATATATTTTACCTATACATATGCATAAAACATACCCCACTTCGAAGAGTTCTAAACGTAGTTGTAATTTAGACCGAAGTCGAAAGACTTGTATGGTCCACCAAACCGATTGATAAGATAATATAGACCCCATTCTAATGGTACATAAAGACGAATACCCCTTCATCGCAAGGTATACATTTTCCTAAATGACTTATAGAGTCAACAAAAATTTGAAATACGCTCTATTATGATAAATCGGCCCCCTTTGCTTATGATTAGCCTATAATTGCGACTCTGCACACAACCCCTTTTAACTCAGGGCATGCCGAAATCCGACACTGATACCGTATTATCATCGCCTACTAACTAAGTATATGCTTAAATATACTGAATAGCTGATTCTGGTGTTTGCAATTCTATTGACCCAGGGTCGATTGCTAGCTTATAAGATTGATGTCGCTTGGATCGTTCCTTCAAATGCGGCGAAGACTTCTTTTCTTGCCGCATTTGGACATGGATAGGAAGATTGTTAGCAAAAGAGTTCAAGCCGGTCGAATGTCCGCCCACGGTCGCTGCTTTCTCGTCAATCAGGCTCGTTTTACTCGTTTTTCTTCCGACGTAGCCATCCAAAGTTGCACTATTTCTCAACTGCGAGGAAATCGTTTCGTTAATATCCGCGCTCAGAGATCGACTATCGATATCATGCAAACCGGCAGCCGATGAATAAATGTACAGTAAGTCACTGCTTGTAGTCGAATTCAAACCTGATGATAAGCCTCGCCTTGACTTGGAGGTATAGCCATCAAACAAAGACTCCTGAATGGAGTGAAGAACTTCATTACTGTCCTTTTGAAACTTACTCGTCCATATCACAACCTCTTTGTAAAACTGACCTATTTGGTCGGAAAAGTCAACTGCGTCTCCTTTGGTGGTGCGCTCTAACTTCGGGGAGTTCTCGTCCACGGTATCAGATCTTGGAGCTGTTGGAGGACGATTGTATTAAGAAGATCTGTAAAGTTCCAGTTCATAACCGACGCATATGAAAACTAACAAGATAGTAGCAGGTCTCAAGCCAAAACGTGAAACTGGAAAGGTAACTCTGACAAGACTGTAAATATCACCTCATAATTAACACGTATTAAAGGTGAGTCTTTATGTGTGTGAGAGAGACTAAATATAAAGATGCGTGCAAATTCGCACTGCCTGCCAGAGACTGAAGCAGTCGACCAGCACCTTGCGTAGTCAAACATCTTCTAGTTCCTTCTTAACAGCCTGTCTTCTATTATCAGGTTCTTACCGACACGCTTTGGCGCTACATCACAACTTCTAGATGAAGTACATACGGGCGTAGCCACCTAATTCTGTTTGGGGAAGGGGGGCAGTCTACCTAATTTGCGAGGTATACATTAAGTAATCCTGGAACCAACATATTCAAGAACTTGTATGATCTACTTTTACCTGAGTTGACTGTCCCCTAGTCTATCTTAATGCCTAGACATTCTTGTCCCTATCAAATAAATATCTAAAGCGAGGAAGCTAGCAGAAAAATACTGGGAGCCCCGGCACCAAAATGGTATAGTACACATATTTTCAATGAAAAAACTTAACAACAAAAGCCATGAAAAGAAAACAAAGGGGTCAAAAACTGAGGAATTTTCAAAAAGTTTGCCGGTTTATTCAAAGTATTCCAGCTTACAATAAACTCCCGCTCTCCCCCCAAAAAACTCCCAAACTTTCTTCCTTAAGTACAAACAATGATGTGTCCTTTCAAAATTGTGGAAATTGCGAAACCCGTTATCAAAGAGCAGAAATGATCTGGCAGACGTTTTTAAACGTTTACGGCTTTACAGATTTTGGCCACGAGACTAGTGCCCACTTTGGCAGCATTGCTTGACATTAAGCTACCCTACGGACAAAGAAGCTATCCGGGTTATAAGAAAAGCATTAGGTAGTGTGGTAAGCTCACATGCGAAATTTGTATGTAACAAATGTTTTAATGCAAAGAACCGCCCTTGCACGTAACTGGTACAGATTATTCCATTTAAGGCAAGAACTCACCTTTCCTGACATTTCGTTCCATATCGACGACTCTTCCATATTCCCTAAACATATCTCGCAGTTTTGCTTGTCTATTTCCAATATCCACAAGTAACTCATTTTTCTTCCCCTCGTTTGTATATTTAACAACAACTCTGAAGGAAGATACAGAAGAGAATTTATGAGTAAGCTTTGCTGTACCAACAAAGTAGCAATTTAAATACACCATGATAAAGTGGGTCCCCTCTACACTGCCAGCATTTCATAGGTCGTGGCAATAAGAAACCCGATACCAAATTCCTTTGTGGCACCTCCCCTTCCATACTCCATCAAAACATGATCCCCTAATGTAAAGACCAAATTCGACAAGCAAAGAAAGTGTTACATTCGTATGCGCATAGGGGGTGAAATGTTTAACCATAACATTGCGGCTCCCTTTCCCTGTGGAGAGTCATTTGCTTCCCTAGGAAATTTCCCAGTTTGTGAACCACTGCCCTTTACCTTAACGCCCCTATTTTCTAACGCAGACATATCTGTAACACCGTTAATTTCTCAAGACACCACCTAGTACTTTACATTCTAACGGTACTGAACTTTCGATCGGATTTTGCCGCATTGTTTAACCTTAATAGGAAGTTAAAACTTAATTATTAAAATATTAGCAATAGTATTACCAAATGTAACATAAACCAAGAAATTTTCATGATCTCATTGACTAGAAACTCTGGAAAGATTAACTAGAACGTTTTACCGATGCTGAGCACCCCCCGGCCCCCGCTTCCGATCATAATATCAACACCAAAATAGTCCTCACTTGGCCTTTCCTGTCTCCATACGCGAGGGTAATCTTACAGCGCCGTCTACGAGCCTTGTGGCCCAAGCTGCATCAAGGAAACTTTCAACTTCTCGTACAGATGACAACATACTCTATGACACCCCCACCTCCACCCCCAAAACACGCCTTTAAACTAATCCCCATCTGTAACTATTGACCAAGACGGTAACTGGCAGTAACTTCACCTATCGCTTGAAACACGGTTGGCAATAACTCGAATACCTCCCCCTCCCCCCCTCCTAAGTTCTTAAATTACCAATAACCAACATCTTCATCAACGTTTATCGCAGCTTCAGTACGTTTCTATAATAAAGTGCCGACATGACTACTATAGTGAGGTATACAATGAATGCACAGGTAACCTACATCATCTCTGATTCAAACTCCTTGATAAAATTCGTCAATTCCTTATGGTCGATAACATCAACAGCTTTATCATCCACTTCAAGGATAATGTCACCTGCAAACGAAAAAGAAATAGAACCATTGACAAAGTCTGCTGGCCGTGGCAAAATCCAAGAATCGAATACCAAATGGTGACGATGATATGACCGCTAAGTGAATTCACTCGTCACTTAAGCACTCAAAACTTAATCACGAACCGATATCAATCTATAAGCCATGGCTTTAGACCTACACATGATATACCAACCTTACTCTGTTATAAAAGTGCTTTTAATTATCATATTCTGTTTGTTCTGTTCCCGCCATTGACCTCGAAAACGAACTGGATTAAGTAACTTAACCTGCGAAAAGAGTACCTCATTTTTATGTCACAATGTCATGAAAATCGCAAACTCGACACAATTTTGCACGCGCCACATACTTGTTGATCAAGACAGAGAGTCATCATTTGAGATCGGTATCTTGTCGAGATGGACCATCTGAAAGTTTGAAACAGATAGAATCTTTCAAAACTGAGATGGAGAGATAGAAAGGGCAGTGGAAAATGGAGGTGGATGGCCAGAATACCTTGGTCTTCCCACTTGTTTTAACGGAACAGCGACCAGATATTGCAGTGTGGAGTGACGAAAGGAAAGTGGGGATTGTTTTGTAATTGACAGTGCCGTGGGAAGAGCATCTCGCACGTGCAGAAGAAAGAAAGGACTGGAGATATGAAAGTTTGCTGAGGGAGTATAAAGAAAATGGGTGGAAGATGGAGAACTACCATATGGTGGTAGGTGCCCGCGGGTATATTGAGCGAGGGCTGATCAGTATCTAGCGCCGTCGATTCTGCGGTACGAACCCAGAGATAAGTACGTTTGTACGATGCACAGGAAACAACAGAGAGGGGATCATTCTGGATTTGGTTGAAGAGGGAGGACGCATAAGGCTCGAAAGGTAACAGTTGACACCGGTGCCAGGCAACCACCTCCAGATGGAGGGGCCCCGCCACTTTAAAATGTAGTCGAGGAAGAGGGGCCGAAACTGCCAAGTGGCTCCTCCTGGTGATGGTATGGCGCCGGATCCGGTTCCGGAGCTGTCAGCTGTAAAGCACCATAGTGGGTGTATGTCATTTCCTTTCAAAACTTTGTTACTTGGATCCAGTTCAGTACTAAAATCAACTCAAAAACTTAGAGACTGGAGCTTAAAATGTTTTTGGATAATGTCTCACGCTTCTTTGCAACTATGGGAATTAAGTTAAGGTCGTAGGATTGTACAGAATGTCTAATACGTCACCGTTTATGCCTAAACAAGACACAAGAGAAGTGATTTATTGACAGGCCAAATAATCGACGTACGAATAACATGTTAATCTCTTCAACTGCGCTCCAGGTAGAGCTTGGGGCGAGCTGCTGCAAGACGTAAAAAGAGCGAGCAATCCCCGTTAAAAACCTTCAAACAGAAACATTTTCGTTAGCTCCAAAAGAACTTTTCTTTGCATTTTATACGATGTTGCAGGTACGAACAGTGTCGTATTCCATTTCCGCCTGTAGTCTTCATTCAAATCCCTATTATAAGGATGGTATAATTTCAAAGTCACGTACTCCGACTAAAATGCAAGCAAACGTCCCCACTTTGTGAGGGTGCACGTGGAGGTTAAGGAGAGAGTACTGGATATCATACTCTGCGAAAACATCGCAAAAATGACTTCAAAATTTTTTATCTGCAAAAGATACGAGGTACACTTTCCATAGTAGAACCGAAGCTAAGTATCCTTTACACGAAATAAAAATAGCAAAGGTATTAACAGATACGTTAAAGATACACCATCAGATCAAAGGCAAGGAATTGATGGTGAATTGATATTATAAACACCTCTTTAAAAGAGAGGCAACAATAAGAACTGCTTTCTTGGAATGGAAACAACATTTGGTGTAGTTAGCGACTCTAAAGATTAGAAAAGCTTCTTAGGTAACTGCCGATTCTATTTTGGGACTAGGCCAGGCGTACGCTGATAGATAAGTGTCCTTACCTGCAATATATCCAATACTCTCATACATTCAAAAAAGAGGATCCATGTGATTGACATCAGCAAAATATTACGCTACCCTTATACTTTAGCAAAACCAACTGTGTATCAATCTCAGCTTCTCACCCTTTTTCTTGCCTGATATTCTTAGAATCTGAATACTGAATCATCCTCTAAGTCATCAATTCCTCCTCATTTCGGGTTCTCAATATGCAACAATTGTACCTGGCTTCACTTCAACTTTAGTACGTCTGCTGCAGTATTGAAAACGTCCGGTAGCATCAATCAGTAAACGAGCTAAGGCAGGCAAGCTGCGTACGGGGTGAAAATAACCGCCGATGATCAGTGAAAACCGGCGGAAACCTTAAAACACCGGCGACAGAATTGTATTTCTGGAAAGAAGTCGGGAAATGCACACTATGTAGGTAAAAAACATTTTTAGGAGCTTAAGAAAAGTCACCGGTAAACTAACATGTGCCTATTTCCAGACCCCGAGAGTTTCGTTTACCTGGCCGTAATCCTGCAATGTAAGCTGGGCCCTCGTCTTCAACGTACGATACGAAATTGCTCGTTTCTGTTTGTCCATCTTCTTTTAGGAATCGGTATGTCTGGATACAAGAAGAAAACAATAAATACGTCATAGGGACAGCAGCAAAATGTCAGGAAAGGTTGTAATGGGTTTTGATCAACGTCAAGATTCATCAAGATTCACTAATCAAATGCCAATACTTCTTTATTGCTGTGTTGAAACCAAACGGCGGTCGCACGACCTCAGAAAGTTTACACTCACAGACTGCTGAAGCAAAGAATAGAGAAATAGACCATGAAGGGACACTAGCGTCGACATTCTTTGAAGTCGTTGAAACGTTCAGTGGAAAGTCAAACTGAGCCTCGTATTTGAAACAAAACTTAAGGCAGTTCAGTTGAATTTGGCAACTATAACTATAATACTATAACTTCATTTCCTTAAAACCTTACAACATCTTGCTTGTTCTTCCTACTGTGACAAGGTTAGGTCTGTTAAACTGAATATTAATGATAACGTGGTCGAGGATAACAGCACACATCGTAAGAAGATCGTTTCTTCTTCATCGTGTGTCAAGAACAGTTCTTGCAGCCCCTCTTGTAGGAGATGATAATAAAATTGACGATAACAATTATGGTGATTATAACAGTACTGATGATGACGATGATGCAGATCAAAATAGTGTTGATTGTGACAATGCTGCTGCTGCTGCTGATAATGATATTAATGAAGAGGGCAGTGACAACGGTAGTTATCATGAGATGATAACAATAATGGTGGTCATGGTGAATGATGGTGACGATGGTGATGATGGTGATGATGGTCATGGTGGTGGTGGTGACGATGGTGGTGGTGGTGACGATGGTGGTAATGATG
>JAAAKL020011331.1:0-13736 GCA_010016065.2 Carybdea cf. marsupialis auct. non (Linnaeus, 1758) | reverse complement strand
CGTCCCCACCCCCCACCCACCAATAACCGTATTCGCATTTTAAAACAGTATTGACAAGATTTGTGATTCTTTTCCGTTAGACTTAATTGCATACTCCAGAGAGCCTCGACACATTCTTCCTGATGCAATCCCTCCACTTGTCCTTATCTTGACATATCCTTTCAGCTGTCAGTATCGGCAGCTTGGTGTCCCATCTTAGTTGGTCAGACCAACGTTTTGGGGGCTTTCCTTTTGGGAGCTTGCAAGTGAAGGCATCCTTATATGAAGCTTTTACGTGGCTAGAGTTTGGCAAGCGGATAATGTGACCGCACCATTTCATTCGTTTCTTATAAATAATGTCTGTGAAAGTCATCTCAATGCCAAGTAACTCTCTCACTTTTTCATTTCTGACACAACCGTATAGGGTGACTCCAAGTATGTTCCTGAGACATTTCATTTCGAAAGCATCTTTTCCCTTATAAACTGTGAAATAAATGGATGAATCTGTAATTTCCTATTAAGCCAGATTTGTTACTCTAAGAATCGTAGAAAACGGGTAGTAAAATAGATCGGCATGCTGTCGCTCTTTGCTGTGGATGGTTTTGGTTCTAACTTTGCTGGTGTCATTTGACGAGGATCCAGCACAATTTCGTTAGTCAAACACATCTGACATTAAAAAAGTGGTGAGAAATGAGAGAAGCCATTACTTGTTAAAAGCGGTGTATATAAAACGAAATAGAACGAGGCTTGTCGTGTAAGTATACAAATACGTATAGAAATAATTCTCAGAATACATGGAAAGTTCTTGGACTGATTTAATCATTACGTATAAACTGACTATATAATGAGTAATGGACTGTTTATCATGGACTGTAGATGTGACAAAATCGTAGAAGGTTTTGTCCTACTTACACTTGACACAACGAAAAAAGATTCCATGAGTGTTGATGATCATTGCACTATTGCAACCGATCAGTTAGTTTATTTTATTGAAGAAATCGTACCCGAGTAGAAATCAAAGAATTCTTTGTAAGAATGCACAGTTCATAAATGTAGTAAGTATTATTTAGAGAAAACAAGACGTAACCTTGAACTAGGCTATAGGAACGTACTTTGATCACATGAGAGTGACCTGCACCATATGAGGCTCGTGAGAGGAAGTTAGACTACTCATATGATAGTTGCGTCATGACCAAAGCAATAAGATATAATTACCAATAACATCGTCTTAGAATCATATGATGAGCTTCTCTCACATACTTATGCTCTATACAAGCTAGTTTAAAGGTCAGCATACCTTTGTCCTTACTTTGTATAAAAGCAGACAAGACGTAAGGGAAAATGCACAGCTGCAGGCCTACAGGTCCCATCACCCCCTTCAAAATCTGGATAAGGTTAAGACCTTAGCGTAGTAGGGTAATCAGTATACTAATGATTCTTTCTTAAATGTTTGACAATATCCATGAATCTATTTTCATATAGTACACCGTTCCAGATTCGGTCTTTCAAATCCGCCAACCAGTATAACAGACCGGAAGCCCGTTAAAAATTGTAAACAAACAAGGTCAAGACATAGCCATACTAAAAGGTTACAGCAAAGTAAACTCGCGATTTCATAATATCCTAACAATCTGACAGTCGTAAATGTATAAGTTGACTCAGAACGATTTAGAACAGAGGTATTCGAACAGCATTAATTTTTCGATACCTACATCTAAACTCAAACGATGTAGCACGTTGGAAAACCCTAGCTTCTAGATTGTCTGCAATAACTTACTACATGATGTTATCTTAGTACCTATGTCTAATCATGAATATTGGAAAATTCAACTCGACAAAATATAGGAAAGTAAGGAAGTGATACTGATTGTAAGTGACCTAACTCAGGGTAAGGTTTTAACACATCGCAGTTGCGGTGAACTAAATCGTTCTCTCAAAGAGACTTCATTACAACTAAAAGTTCTTACGGTGCGCTTGGGCATGTCTTTTCCCAAAAGGAAAATGGAGACAAAAGAGTAGAATCTCTCAAAACACATATACGTGACTGAACCCAATAAGCAGAGAGAACCCCTGAAACTAGCTCTAGCAACTGATACTTTGATAGTTGGGCTGCTGATCAGGCTAGGGCGAAACATGTTCACTTCATGTCAAAGTGTTAAGCAAAACTGAAAGCTTCTCAAACCAGAACATGGACTACATATAGCCTACTCGTGGACTCAACGGTAAACAAGCCTTAATGTTGGACACATTCTGGACAAAGATGAAAAAATGAGGGCAACGTCCGTTTTTCACAAAATATCTTGATAGAATCGCTAACAATATATCACTTTGATTACGCTTACATGCGTTATGAAACAAGGCTGATAGAACCTTTGCTCACACAATATCTTTCATAGCAGAGCCTACTGTATACACCTCTACCAAAATCTTACTTGCACATAAATGTCTATATAAACTAAGCAGGGAATATCAGAATATAACATTTATCAAGACTGTATTTTTGCCACCGACGGCTCCTTTTGCGGGCCGATGGAATTCAGAGACTTAGAAGAAGTTTGAGATTACAACCTCAATCGACTCCCCTATATTTAATTACAAGCAGTCCAAATTCAAAATTCCGTTACTATGCAAGAACACCGTAAGATATCTTGTACCTACTCGATAGTAGTTTTACTAGTGATGAAATAGATCCTTTCTGTTCAAACTTCATCGACCAGTCATTTTGATTCTCGTTAAAGGAGTTGTTGTTAACCCTTGTACGTTGATATTTTAAAATTGGCATGAATACCTCCTACTCCTGAATAGGTTATGTTTGTATTGTGTCCCTAAGGTTTTACTCCCAATTTCTTTTAATATGCTAGGAATATCTCCTAAAACGGAATCGCTATCGCCTTTGCAAGAAATATAAAAAAATTCAAGAGTCAGACAGCTATCTGCTAAAATTTGGCTTTGATTGACCGACTCGAGGCAGGTGAGCAAAATTATCTCAAAAATTTTCTCATCCGGTAATGTGACTGGTTAATTGACGTTGTTTGATTGACAAGCCGGAACGGAGTTTAAGTGAGATTACCTTTGATCATACAAGAAAGAATATGCTTACCCAGACCTGTAAGCATACCTTCTGGGACTTCGTAGTAATTTTTTCTTCTAAATCATTTTGACAAATCACAAATTGATGGTACTAGAATACTGTCAAACGATCGCTCTCTCCACTTATAGGCTCCTTTGTACTTAAACTACATTTTAAAAGAACTTTTAGTGTCTAGATAAGCTTCGAAAGGGCACAATGTCACAAGGGAGAAGGGTTCCTGGGCGAAACAAGAGACTTATAATTGTCATAAAGTAAAGAAATTCGATTCTTGCCTTGATCTGTGGCGGGTCTATGATACTAATCCTTGAATAATAGGGGGCCTCTTTACCATCACAAATTATCATAGAAACAATTTTGCAATGAGCAATTTCTACGGGAGCGGGACGTCACTACAGTCAACGATAAAGAGTTATCTCAAAAGTAAATGTTATTGGATCCGATATAAGATCAGAAACCAAAAACTCGTACGGTCTTCGACATGCTACTCTTAACTAAATAGACTGATAAACTAGAAATAATGTACCCAGGCCCAGCACTTATCATGCATACCTTTAAATTATAATTCTGTAAATATCAGCTAAACTTATCATTCCGAGCTGAACTAGATGCAAAATTGATGACATCAATCTTTATTAGAAGGAGTGCATTTTTTTAGAGAGAGGGGAGAGGCAGTAATGAACGAAGTGATAAGTTGAAATTTGAGGAAAAATCAAAAGGGATTCCTTGAAAACGTGATAAGAATGGCAAATTTTGGTTTAACATATAAACCATTTGTTGACTCCAAACAGATGCAATAGACTTAAACTGCTGTCAGAAGGCGTGTTACGAATGGCTAATTTTACTTTAAGATATATGTCACTTTCAGTCAAAAGGTTTTAGAAAGGGGGGGGCGTCTCATCAATATAGGCACGGACGTGAACGAGTAAGGGAAACTAATAAGACTAGAGGCAGTTTTCAAAACATACTCCTTTACTCTGCTTCTATTATCGAAGATAAACCTGTGCTAATAGTTCTGGTTTTCCTACATGGTTCCTCTAGCCCCAAACTAAGAAATGGAATATAACAATTGTGCTCCGCTCAAAGTTTTCTTGTTTGTCTCTGATCTATGCTTCCGAAGAATTCTGAGAGACAAAAAAGGGTCTTGTCTTAAATCAGAACATTTTCAAGTTGCCTCAATGTGTACTCACCAGAGGGACTGATAGTTAACTTGAACAGTTTGCCTGTTCCACTTCATTTGTTAGACATAGACAACAAAGGACTGGAAACTCCACATCGGTATCACATAGAAGTAGAACGAAATGAAAATACCCACGGTGCTCATATTTTCATAGCCTTTCAAGAGTCGAAAAGATTGCCTCACAAAATGAGAATGGGTATTTATGAAGTAGACATAAGTATCAAGGTCTCAAAATATTTTATAAAACTTTTGTGAGTTTTTACCTTCAGAATTATAGGAAATCTTTGCATGAAATGAGGTAGTTGACTGTGTAGTGACACAATACAGTATATTTGGCACCGCAAATTTCATGCTCTCGTTATTGAGGACCGCAACTTAATGACAAAGCATCGTGCGTTGTAACAACGGGTCTAGATGGTTCTTTCGAGATTTTATGAAACCAATGACTACCTTCAGTTCCCACAAGTGTGAAACCTGACGTTGATCATAGACATAAAATGGCCAGTGATAAATCTTTCGATGCAGCTTGTGGCTTGCTTCCTAGCTAACGATTTGATATGAACTCTAACAAACCTTATTATTTGATGCTAGATACGAACCTAAGAATCCAAGGAATATTAACAGAGTTTTGACCGGAGACTTTTGAGATTCAAAGGCCTCTAGTTTAAACACTATATACAATACAGGTCTGGAGTTTTGGGAAAAGCCTACTCTAGGTTTGCCTCTAGATATCTGGAGTCAAATTGTACTATTTTCAAACTTTGGATCTGTGGCGTGATCACTTTCCCTCCGAGAAGGACAAACAAACTTTAAACCGATACCTTTTCGATATCCAGTCACGGTAGTTGCCAAATCGTTTTAGTCGTTACTACAACCGAGGAGATAGTGCATTGTGTTGATTTTTCATACTAACTTAAATCCAACCAAACAATTCAAGATAGTCATTAAATATTATCAATACAGTAGGGGGTATGTTGGTCGATCACTCAACACCTACGACCGATTCTGATACGATAGCTGGTAATTTGATTTAAAAATTCATAATATTTTGCTATCCCTTCTGTTTACGAGTAGGAAGATCTTGCTAAATAAGATATGTTTGACTGAGAAGCAGCATGATTTCAAGAGTATCAGCTGAGGATTTACTGAATGTCATCACAGAAAATCAAACAGTGTCGACATTTCAAACTTTAGGCATCCGATTGTCACATTAACACTATCGTTAATCACGAAGTCGTAAAGCACTCTGAGGAAATCTAGTATATTTCCTCTGGTTATGTTGCGTTTACAGAAATCCATATGTTTCCATATTATTTTGAAAAAGATTCGTTTGTTTCAGGGACAAGTAAATTCCCCTTGAGAGTAATCCAAATATTGGAAAAAATGGGATGGTACATAAATGAGTCTGCAAGCCATTCTACGTGACAAATGGCAAAAAGGGCAACAAATAAGATCGAAATTAATAGAACCTTCATTTTCAGTTATCACACTGGATAACAATGTGTAATAATTTTAGATTGTGCCAATTCACATATCACCGACTAGACGGAGGGCGAAAAAGTCAATAATGCGTAGAAAACCATCAATTTGATTTTAAAGTTCAACTCGCATTGTGTTTTTTCTGTTCCATTTAGGACTGAACAAGCTTAAACCATAATAAGCCAGAACCAGTATGTCTAAACATCCAGTACAAAAAAACGAAATAGTAACTGATTGTAAATAAATCTGCACACGGGAAATGTTAAAGAAAAAAATAAGAGTCTCTAATGAAAAATTGTATTGGGGATTGCTCGTACTCAATAAGGTTGCGGTTTCTCCAAGACTTTAAATATCCTGAACTTATTTTCAATTTCTTTGGTTATGTTGATACATAAGTGGACTTCATAGCGACGGATATGCATGGCTGTTTTCAGATTATTTGAAATATTATATCTATAGTTACCCTTTCAAAGTCGTTATTCATGACAACGTCTACTTGCAATTTAAAATTCATATAGCTTCTTAAAGTGAATCTTGAGTTTTACCAGCGTTGCTCTGTGACCTGCTATTATGGATAGATGGAATATAAACTACTCACATCCTATCTGCTTAGTACGCAGCATAATTTTTCATCTTCTACGCCGACTTGTGTTGCAGACTGGTAAACGAATCAAGATCTGAGAGGAGATTTCGTTTTTCTAATCGGTTTTGTATAACTGGGACTGTGCAATAGCCTTCAAAATACAACTCCAAAGGCAAGGATAATACCACTAATAAAACAGACTCGACCAATGTTTTGTACCCACTGATGCAACTCCATCAATGAAGAAGTCAGGGATGTAAAGCAGGAAATATTTCGTAGAAAATAAAATTACGTGTGGTTCTTAGCGATCAACTCTATAAACTTAAGAGAAAGAGGCAAATCGCTTCAAATGCGGTAACGCGCTTATTTACAATGAATTTTGAAATATCCTTTTATTTGCATTAGTTTGTTCTAGACCTTGCAGATTTTTGTCGGGTTAGCCAGTTGATACCAGTGGGAAAAAACAAAGCTTTCCCTTATCGGTCAAACAAAATACTTACGTGGCTTTTAAAAGTCAATGTGCTGATATCGCAAATCATTCGTCTATCAGACCATGCCGTGCTTGTACCACAGTCGTTCGGTCTGCCACTATAACTCGAGAACTGAACATCATCCGCAGTGCATTAAATCTCGACTCGAGAGCTTTACCTTATCAATTTAGTTAACTAAGTGATGTCAATTCAGCTGCTATAAAAGTGATAGTTCTGATAAAGGTCAGAACCAAGTTTCCTGCTATAAATCTTCGACTGGTACACTCGACTACTTTTTACTACTGCCTTTAAACGGCTTGACTTTAAAAGAAAGCGCTGTCTTCGACCTGCTCAAAAAAGTTAGCCTGCTGTCGCTCGAGGATAGTGGTAAGGTTTGTTGTCGTTTTGGAAATTTGTACCGATTGCCAACTCGCGGTGCTTTTGGCTAAGAGGCAAACATTGATACTTATCTCCCTCGGCCACCATCACCTTTTGTGGCAGGCAAGGTTGGCGCGAACAACAGGTGTTCTCGATCAAAAGATTGATTAAACTCAACGCCGCTGATTGGTTACATTGACGAGGATAACAATAAACTGACACAATAGGATTGGAAGCCGCTATAATGTCATTTTATGTAAAGGTGGAAACAAGGAGTCGGATTGGACTCAGCAATTGGTCCATCATCTTTGGAGGGCGATCCTGAACAAGGATTTGCCCAAATGGTATTACAATCGATCAGCTAAGTACTATAATGTGAGCTTAAGGCATAGTGTGTAAGGTAATGTACAGGTCTAACGTTGATCGCGCTCAGAAACGGACATGTTTCTCTTCAACTTGAGCTATAGTTATTGTTGGCCTATGGAGACTCACACTAGGTTTTCTGAAAGCTGCCAACATGGGTTAAAGACGAACCTATTTTCCTCTGCTTTGGTACGTTCAGCCATGCATAAAAACAAGACCTACCAAACAATAAGTACAAGGAGTGATTTTGGGTAGAAACAGGATTTCTTTTCGATAAAGGTCATAACATTATTCACAGAAACGTTACCGGCTGCAAGTCAAAACAAACAGCCTCAACGTTTTTATAAATATGCCGCTATACAAGGGACGCTGTGCACCGCAGAACACATTTCTGGAAACATTAGGACAAAAATTTGACGGAAGCAGTAAGCATTTATTTCCTATATATTTTTAAACACTTAGTCTTTTTTCTTAAATACAATAGCAGTTTTCGCCTTTGATTGTCTCGCCATTATTTAGCTGGTTTGAGCACCGTGTTTTTGTAGAGTTGATTATCCATAGTAGCAACAATATCCTCTCCTGAATTACACTTCAAAGAGCAAAAAGAAAGGTTATTTACTGTTAACTTAAGTTATTGACTATTTCCTTTCGCTTGTTCAGCTGAAGTAGAGATTTGTCAATAATCAATGAAACAATGGGACTCAGATATGATTTCCTATAACCCGACAGCTTACAGTCTTTGTAGTGTAGTAAGGACCAGAGTAAGCGAGTATGTTTTAAAACTATACTTTAACACACCATAAATTGTCATCATAATTCTACAATGTAGTGTAATCGTGGTAACTACAACCTAAGCTTCGCTTATTATCCGCTCTGAGTCAGTTGAGATGATAATTTCTGTTTATGAGGCGATTAATATCCATTTTCAACAAAGTTTAGATGTGTTAGTTAGGTATCCCTGATGAACCCACGGCAGCATATGATACTATTTATGTCTTGATTTTGAAAATAACAAGGTATGACTTAGCGCTGGTTTGTTAATAACAACTGTAAGCTTATACTGCGCCAGATAACCGAATTTGTCTCTCTTTGTGATCCATCGCTATACACTAAGAATAGGAAATTGACTTATCTGAAAGCAGTGGTATTTACATGCATTCGTAAATGAAATTTTCTAGGAAATTAGGGATCCAGTGAGTAACAGCTCCTGAATAAAAACAAGAGGCTCTCCGTTGGAATGCTGCGAGAATATCGACCCTAGCACTGCAGCTACCAAAACAAATTCCATCCGATTAAAAACAGCCACGCACTGTGTATGATACCGTGAGATATCAGGTACATCTGGGAGATTGCATTCGGTAAATTAACTTTAACGTAAATCAAATAAGTAAATCTCATAGATAGTTACCAGACAATATGGCATGACAATCATTTTAATTTTTGGTCAAGTGAGGAATAGAAATTAGCAAGTTTTCAATGTGCATATGTATCGTCCTGTTATTTTCACTTGATGGGATAAAGACCTCGTACGCCCACCCGCAGATTTGAAGAGGGTAAAGAGAGAAAATCGGTACAACCTGGTTTGTCTGAATTTATCTGAAACAAAGGCTCGATAGAGAGAAAAGTGAAAGGACCAGACATTTGAAAGAAAACCCTTACATAAAGAACGATTTATTTTCATTTGACATCAGGGCTTTTTCACTTTGATTTTCTCTAATAACTAAAGTACTGGTCTGTGAATTACCAACATTCATGTTTCTAAAATCTGAGGGCATCAAGACTCATTTTGAACTGAAAAACAAACGTTTTTCAATAATAGCTAATTAATAAGATAGACACTTTGAAATATTGCAGTTTAGGTTCGATTTAATAGGCTATTCATGTAGCTATGGAAGGTGAATTACACGAGGGAATTAAAGTATACATGTCTTATGTCAGATTTCCTTAGAATTTGAATATTCAAAGATTTAAACGGGAGATGTTTTCGCGTTCCATTATTAACTGCTATATGTGATTTCGGGTGAATATGTTGTTTCAATTCAGACGTAATACAAATGCCTAAAATATTTGTACCAAGTAGAATAAAGGAACATAGGAATCATTTATTTCAACCGTGCGTCCGATTTACTCCAAAAGTCAAGGCAGTAAAATTATGCAACCGTTAAGTGACTGAAAGCTTTCTACTGATTTGCTCATAAAAACGAATTCTTGAAGAAGTATCAATAGCCCAAGATCTAAATGTTATTTATAAATGGATAGTAAACAGTAATTTCTAGCTAGGGACACACGTTGGTAAATCCATTTAAGTACCTTCATTACAATACTTCCTACCCTCAACTTTTAGTTTGTAAACTGAATATTCAGAAGGACAGTTTTCGAACAGCCTGTATGAATATTAGCCTTTAAGATCTGTGTATCTTGCTGTTGTCTTGCTCTGGGATACTTACATTTGCTTTCAAGTATCTAAGAATACAATGTTGTCGTACTGATTGGTACTCGAGGTTTAACGACAACGTCACTACAAATGCGATAAAAGTTAATATAAAATTCCCACCTTTAAGCATCGATGTGATACATATATGGATATGTAAAACTATATGTATATAAACATATATCAAGGACGTAGGAAGCATCTCAAACTGGGTGGGGGGGAGGGCACACAGTCAAATGACACTTTTTCACTTACAGAACACTTTACTATCTGTTGGTTTTAAGAGTAACTAAAGAGGCACATTTTGCTTATTGCTAAATTCTGGGGGGCACGTGCACCCAGTGCTCCCTGGTTCATATCTATGCAAGCCTATATTTTCTCGTAGATATGTAAATAAGATAATTTGCAGGCCATTGTACATTATATTGCACTGAAATATCATTAATTATATTTAAATAATCTTTACGGAAAAACTTTATACGATTTTGATTCGTGGATATAAAGTTCTTGATCGCTTCAAAATGACACCCAGATATTTTAGCTGTTTATCTTACTTCAACATTTGTCTATATACTAAGAAAATTCTTAACATTTTCATAGTTGATTTTAAGAAACATCTAGACGACGTCTGTCTTCTTTAGAGGTAACATAACGTGCATGTGCATGTGTATATTTGCCTTCAGTGGAAAAACCGTTACGCTCAGCGTTACATACGGAGAATGATGAGTGTTTTGTGTTTTCTTACATGTCTTTTTTAGGTTGGCTTTATAATTACATAATTACATGGGTAGGTAAAATTGCATGTGTTCATGTATAAATAGAGGACCTAGGTTCGATTCGAAACTGCGCCGTATGTATTCACGTTTATTTGAACAATTATCATTCTTATAAATGTTAGTGCCTGCCTAAACTCTTACATATACTGCAGATGCAATAAAAAGATAAAATGTTGAAATTTCATACCAAATTTGTATATAATATATATTGATATACATATATATACTTTAGGTGTCATATATATGCACCATGGATATGTACCAGAGAGGTGTCTATATATGATACAAACATTTGCAATTTGTACTCCTTAATGTTGGAGATGGAAACAAGGTTCTATGAAGTAGGACTAGGATATGGAAGTAACCTTGCCTCTGAGAAAGAGCTGATGCAGGTTCACACATGGTGGCACTGCAACCTGCAAATCATTCCGAAGAACCTTTGAGCAAAGTTAGAAAGAAATTTAGCGCATCACGCCATCCCGCTAACTTATTGATTCAGTTCTTATGCTCATTTTCAGTCGTTATTGGGAGATACCCTTTACAAATACAGACTAACATAGTAAGACCATCTGTAACACGCGTAGTCAAGTGGACGATTTGTTTCTCTTTCAAACTGTTTTGACGGTCTTTCCTCGAAATTCCCTTAAGTAATGCCCAGCAGGGCTTTTTTTTATATCTTGTGAGCTTGTTTCTGGTTGCTAGGGTACCAGATTACTGAACCACTCTAAACAAACACGAAAACGTCAATAAACATTTTGTCAGAAGAGCTTCTTGATCAGATTAGAGCTTGTTAAGTCTATCTAAGCTAACACACGTATCAGTCCATTTTTGCATTGTATCACACCGTTTCTCACTCTGCAACATCATGGTACCTCTGTCAGACTCGATTAAGCGGCTGTTTGGAATAGCTTGATGCTAAGAACAAGGCTCTGCGAGTGGTTGCTAGTAGCAAGTGGCTGTAGTTTTGCAGCTGCGCAGACGATACTCTGTTGATTTTTTGTTTATTCAGTGCCGAGTTGCAAATTTACAGTTGTTACGGAAGTAGCCCTATTTGTTTACAAAAACATATCTTGCAAGCAAACCCTAGTCCCGTGGTTAGTATGTTTATACCGAGTTGTACCAAGGCGCCCTATCGTAGCTTTTCACCGTAGGTTGAAACACCTCCTGGTTTTTCCGTAACTCGTGATGACGGCTAAGGGCATCCAGAGTATTAAACAGAGGGTCGCCTGCATGTTCCAGAACCTTGGCCAAGACAGCTTTTAGACCACATATCGAAATAAGTATTCTGAGTATCGTACTTAACTCCCCATCGACGTTTGGTTTGTTTCCCTGAAATTACTTTCCTGTAACTAGTTATCATTTTAAAGCACTCATTTATTGTACCAGTGAATAATAGTCAAGTTACCTTCAGTTTCAGTTTCGTACCCATGCCAATCCGTTTGCAAAGAAAAGCTGATAACATGCTGTTCGCAACTGCTCTCCATGTATCGAGGCACTCTCCTCATCCTATCAGTCTTCTTAACAATACATAAAACAATACTGACTATGTGTAGTATTTATAAGAATCTTATGTCTGCTATCAAGCTTTCTTAGGTAAACCCTTGCTTTGATATCTATGATAATTATTGTTATTATCATCATCATCATTGCCAGAATGGGAAAATAAATCATTTGAGTTTTTAAATAAATTTGTTACGTTGTACTGTTTTTACCGCCACAGATGTCAGTCTTAGTTCGTTTATTTTCATGCTGGTGATGTTGTCACAGTAGGTATACGTGAATGAATCAATCAACTCGATTTTCTTCATGGGCACTATAGGTGGCATTGCTAAGAACAGCAAACGCTTCATAGACATGCTGAACAGTCTTCATGTATCTAATAGAAAGTTTCTGTTCAAAAAACCATTTTATGTATTATTTGCTGATGATATTAATTTGTAAAGATGATTCGGAATACTGCTTCATCTTGTTTGGTGATTTCATATTCTAAACATGACTATATCTTAATCATTCGAATATGCCCTTGTTAGATGGGAGTGTTCAAGCGCAACCCAGTTTGCTATATAAATAGATATAAAAGTAGATATCTCAAGTTCTACTTCTATATTATGATGATGATGATTATTATATTTCTTATTATTATCATCATTATCATCATTATTTGGTATTATAGTATACGTTTTTGTCATTATTTTCATAAGATATTCACGGATTACATATGGTTGTTTTGAAGAGTGTACTTTGTTGTTGTTGTTATTGCTTTTGTTAGTCGTCTTTTTCTGGTGAACTAGAAAAGTTGCATGATTCCTAGTATAACATGCCAAGTATTTGCGAATGTTAGACTGTCTTTAATAGATTTATGTGAATTAAATACATCGTGAATTGAAAAAGTATTATTAAAATCTGGCACAAAGCAATTGACTCCCTATCTTGGCTGGTGTTTGGCTCGCTCCCTAATAAAATACACAACCTGCTGCTATATCAACAACTTTCTTCCGACTTGAAAGAACTTCCAACTTTGGAAACATTCTACCAACAGTCGTTACTTTGCATACCTTCAGCAGGCAAATCCTCCAGCATACAATTTCTGTTTGCTCTATCCATCTTCGACAAGTTTGCTATAATAGAAGGCATATTTTGGTCCTGAGGGGCTAAACTGATATTTCCCTTGTGCCCTAGACCTAAATATCTATTGCAATATATAAGATTTTCCCTCTGCCACAGAAATAAATGGAGACAAATACTGACATGTTATGATTATTGAGAAGAAGAAGAACTGAAGAAGAATAGCGCAATGTTATGATTATTAAGAAGAAGAAGAACTGAAGAAGAATAATGACATGTTATGATTATTAAGAAGAAGGATAACTGAAGAAAAATTACGACATGTTGTGATAATTAAGAAGAAGAATAAAAAGAGAAGAATAGCTACATGTTATGATTATTAAGAAGAAGAAGAACTGAAGAAGAATAATGACATGTTATGATTATTAAGAAGAAGGATAACTG
>JAAAKL020011330.1:0-13736 GCA_010016065.2 Carybdea cf. marsupialis auct. non (Linnaeus, 1758) | reverse complement strand
GCTATACTCCCCAAACCGATATCGATTAAAAAATATGTGATGGAGGTGGTTCTGGGGGGGAGAGGGGGGGGCAATTTATAAACTACATACGCATGCAGTGAAGTTTATATAATGCGTTCGTGGGCGTATACAGGTGTGGGTGCTAAGATTCTTGTATACGTGTTTGTAAGTCATGTGTGAATGGCCTTTTAGGCATCCCTAGGACTATGCTCAATAGCCCAGACTGTGATATAACGCATACCCATGATTGTTCCTGTATTAAGGGAAAGGTCTGATTTTCAATATTCGGCTTTTCTGAAGGCAGTCCATATAATAACAAAAAAGCTCTTAACAAATGGGAAAGAATTTGTCTTTTCATTGGCCCTTTTCATTTTGCCATATAGTTTTAACTTATACTGATTGGTCCAGACACAACACTCATAACGTAGTCAAGTTCCTGGCTGGCTCCTTTAAAACCTATTATAAGGTTCGTTCTTTCACGTTGATTTACAATCTATCTTGGTGTTTGGTTGTTTAAGAAGTGTCCGAGGAAAAATATTTATTCAAAAAAATGACTTTGCCGTTTCGCGCCGTTGTAATCAAAGTCGCTATAACATTCTCCGTTTCAAAACTTAAACAGCCCTACCGTGGTGCTTCGAATAAGCGCTTATTTAATTTTCGAAGGGAGGTGCTTGTACGATAGAGCGCTTAATCGAGGCATTACGGTATTTAGGCCCTAAAAATTTAAAGCGAAGTCCTAGGTCAAGGTGCTACATCTTCATAATCCCTCCAGTAGCTTCTCCTATCGAAAATGAAATTAAGTCGCATAAAGAGAGCATGATCTCCAAGCATATTGTTCTTGACATACTATAGTAACATGAAATGAACTACAAGACATATATGTTTTTGCAAGTGTATTTAAGAACTCCGCTCACTTTACAAGAAACTATTTTCTGTATTCAGCGTCGGAGATGATGTCTTGATGACCTGGAAATACACACAAATGTGTCAGCGAATACAGTTTGGGATGACATAACACATAGAAGCTCGCGTTAACCTTAAAACTGCGATTAGGTCTTTAAGTGTCACTAAAAATAAGAACTCTATGACTGACAAAAATTATTTGGTTACAATTAAATTGTAGAAACCTCGATGCAATAACACTAGATAGATTTAAATATTTCATGAACCCATGGTAGCCGTCTAATATTTTTCCTTCTTACCTTAGCTTCTGATAGGATCTTCAAGAGGTAGGGGCCATTCATGCTATGTAAAACTAGATTTTGCTATTAGTAGCATTATATGTCCATAATCTATTCATCATACTTTCACCATCTTCATCATCATCATCACCATCATTATTATCCTTCTACCAGATTCATTATAACTGTTTGCAACAGATAAGTGTAAGTCAGTTCCACTGTTTGTTTTACTATTACTATTTCTAGGCCTCGTAATCAAGGCATTTAGTTAGAAAAAATATTCAAAACTTTGATAATCTGAATGCCAATAAATACGATGAGCGCGCCTGAATATGTCAATGTTTGAAAACCGAAGTCGGGGTGATTCCCAAATTTTTCTGGGGAGATATACAAAGGTTTGATGCTTGCTCACTACATAACCAATTCACTTGTTGATATTCAAGAAAAACAAAGTAAACGGAAGAAAGATTTTGCTGCTTGTTGTACCCCAAGAGTTTTTGACCTTGTGCACATAAATAAATGTCTGAGTATTATCCTGAAGTGATGAATGTCATAAATACTATATCTATCTTAAACGTAAAGTCCAGATACAACTAAAGATAGAATCAATAAACTCTTATGAACACCACATCGGTGAAGCAATTGTTATGGTACGTGGCACGCTGACTCTAAATCAGGATACAGCTAGCGTCTCTGAGTTATGAAATACCCTATCGACGTAGATGTAACCACTAACGTCAACACAGAATACACTCGTGTGTTTATTATAAATACTAAATCTACTCATTGACATTTTGCATGCCTGCACAGTAATCTTACCTTTTTAACAACCATATTTCTTCTTGATCTGGAAGATATCTTCTCTGCTGAATCCAGATCTTTGCCCAATGGTAACTCCAGATCTCTTTGGCTGAATAGTGACTTTTCCACCTCCAAAAGCGTACATTCCGTAGTGCATCACTGAACCATAGTCGTAAGGGCTACCCAGTGAGTTGACTCTCCCGGCATCATACTTTTTGAAGTTGTGTCTTCGGGCTGATAAGAAAAAGGGTTGTTAAAGTTTAGAAACCATTTACGTTGATCAGATACGCGAAGTTGACATTCCTACTGCAGTGCTTCCTCGATTATACTGTCGTGTTGGGCACACATTTTCGAGAATCCGACCGAAAAATCATGAAATGATTGGATAATAAAATAATATGACTCTTTCTGATCTTAAATGATTTTAAAACATTTTACTTTTACATGTGCCATTTCAAACTTCGTTTATTCTTGGAAATATATGAGAGTTTCAAGGTGACAAAGCGTTTTAATATTTAATTGTCTGAGATGATGTCAATGATTTTGTGTAATCTTTTGGCTCACTAAAATTAAAACATCAACACTAAGTCAACGCGCACAAAAAAGCCAGCCATAAAAATAGTCTCATGCAGACATCAAACTGCAAACATGAAATATGCGAGAGAGAACGATAAAATATCTTCTCAACGGGCGATTTATTGGGTAAAAATACGAATTACTACATTTTTGCTACATCAAATTATAGAGGAAAGGTTAATCGATGACAAATGATTACAAAGTACTGTAATAAGTATAATGAAAATATAGTCACATATTTAACATCCCCATTTACAATAAATTCGATAGAATGACAGGGCGTCATGACTGTGTAATCCAAAATCTTTAGGTGGCATTGTTTCCTTTTCAGAGCAAAAATTTTCACTCAAGTATATTCATCATTGGTTAACCATTCAACTGATGTGTAAATCCAAGTTACGCAAAAACCTTTCAAAGCGCACTCTGGAGTATTTTCTTACGTCAAGACTTAGTAAAACTATTGACAAGTTACGCCTTTTAATGTTCAAATATGTTCAGTTACTTAACTTACCTGAGGGTATGTTATTCCAAACAATTGTCACATATTGATCACGATCTGGACGACTCTGCTCATGCATAAAACCGAGACTGTGCATAATTTCGTGAATAATGGTACCTTTCCTCCAACATCCTCTTGCAAGTTTGATATGGTTTGGTCTTTTCCAATAGCCAACAGGCGATGAACATCTAAATGAATATAATCAATCAATTAAAAAGTCATACAATCCACCTTTTCCCCGATAATCTCAAAGCTAAAGTTAAAGCATGTAAATTAAAATGGTAGAAATTCAATATCATTTTATACAAGAATATGATTTTGGTTCGATTAATCTTGAAGGTAATCGAGTGAAGATTAAGGTTTTAAAACCAGAATTCTAATGCCAGAATCATCTTTCAAAGTTGTGTGTACATAGTAGTTCTGATTGTAGCAAAGAAAGTTGAGATGTCCTAATACTGAGTTTTCACACCTTTAGTGAACCAGAACGTGTTAGGAATGAAAATTGGAAATGGTTCTAGTATAATCAATCATCTTCATTTTATGTTTGGGCCTCTATGATTGTAAAAATGTGCATTCTGCATAATCTAGTGACTCAATTCGTCACAACGAACTGCAAAGACAACCTATAAACGGAAGTTAAATACAAGAAGAGGTAAAGAGAGGAAAGGAGGTACCTTGTAGGACGACATCAGACAGCGAAATGACTAAAATTACAGAGACTAACCGACCATTGCATATAAGAAGTCCATTTAGGATTCTATGGCACCAGACTCTCGTATGGAGGAAGGACCTCGACGATGATTATGATGATGATAATGAAAAATATGACGATAATGATAAAGATGATGGTGATGATGATGTTGATGACGACGACGACGACGACGATGATGATCGTGATGATTATGATGATGCTTATGATGACATGATAAAGACGACCACGATGATTATGATCGTGATGATGATCATGATCGTGATAATGATGATGATGATGATGATAATGATGATTATGATGATGATGACGATGATGATTATGATGCCTCTCCAAAGGTTGTTAAATTATAACTTTCTCAGGCTATGATGAGGCGTAATAGGGTAATAATGCCTTTCAATGTGCCGAGAATAAAATGGGGCCTTACAAGGAACCAAGCATCTTGAAATGATTGACAACCAAATCACTTAACTCACATAAAAATTATGTGTTTGCTGATTTTTATTCGTAGTATTAATATACTTTATAAACAACCTAACAACGGTTTCTTCTTGATAACGAGAATGGATTTGACGGTTCTAGATGCTTAAGAAAACCTCTTTTACAAAACATTTAAAAGTGGCACTTAAACACGGAAATGAAATTTTCATTTGAATAGATACTAGAGAAAAAGATAAGTATGTAACCAGCGGGATTCAAACCCGTGATCCACGCCTTCGATCGTGCTCTCACCTAGCTCAGTTGGTTAGTGGTCAATAATTCAAATGACGTCATCTTAATAATTTCGTAATTTAATGTTGATGTGGCAACGACGTCGGTGACGACGATTTCACACTTTCGGAACAACTAACAATGTACTTTTGAGAGCCTTCTGAGAGGTGAGGCGCTTCTTCAAAGCATCTCCTGTACAGACACATCAAAATGCAGATTACTCAAGATCCATGTAGTTCAATGAAGGGCTTCATAGTACCAGAGATCGTAGAAAGTCGTAAGGAAAATAGGAATAAATTCTCTTGGTGTGTTCAGATCCTAAGAAGCATATTCCAATAAAGACTCTCGATTTTGTTGCGTAATAAACCGGCAAAATGTTGGGAAATCTTAGAGGAATAGGCGGATTTAGAATATTATTTTAGGAACAAACATATAGCCAGTACAATTATGACAATGATTGAGAACATATGATATTGTCAAAGACTTAAAATGGCCTCCATTTCCTTAAGATGTCATCAACTTCAAAACTAGTTTAAATATAAATCTTTAGTTCTTAATTCTTAGACTGGCCTTTCTTTGAACGTTTTTGCTAAAATTATAACGTTCCTTGCTATGGAAAAAGCTACCGAAAAACAAGATTAAATAATAAAATGTAAAGGCAGCATTAACTCCTGAGCCTGTCGGAGTCATTCTTAACCTTTGTAAGACTGACTGTCCTAAATTGTAAAACCTGATTATTCGAAATGAAGAAAGGAACGATTACTTATTGGCAGCACTTTTGAAGCACGTTATTATTTGACAAACATGTGCAACTAGCCCTCGAAATCAATTTGAAAGACTTCCTTGCTACAATAAAGGCTCCATTGACAATGTTATTAATATACCTACCCGTTTCCAGGTACGAAGTAGAGAAAAGCCTTTTCTCCACTCCTGTATGGCCTGAATCTAAGGCATGTATATCTGTGATAGTCATCAATGGCAGCTTTAATTGCGGAAACAGCACGTGACTGTCGGGCTGAAGTACGAAAACGAAAGAATGGTATAACAATGAGAAGAAATATAGAAAACAAGTAGACGGGAGTACATGGAGATATACATCCTGCTGATTATTGGTAGACAAATAGTAGAAGCATCAAGGAGAGGGAGATGGAATTGCTAAGATAGTGTAAAGATAACAAATAAAGGAGGAAACAGCCATGAGAAGGTCATAAAAAATGATACCATCGAAGGAAAATTGTTAAAGAATCAAAAGATTACGATAGAATAATGAAACAAGAAGAAATTAATATAGAGCAAACAACAACAAAAACTGATTAACAAATGTAAGAATGGAAATGGAAGAGTGACAAGGGCTAGAACATAAAAGACTGGCGGAATAGACCAGCATTCTTGAAGGATAATGGCATTAGATAGTAAAAGGATAATAAATGAATAAGAAAACAATTACCAGATTATCGAAGAATTGTCTAGGGATACCAAATGTACAGTAGAAGAGGAATAAAAAGTTAGAAAAATATTATTGGTTTGAAAAGATGACAGAGAAATGGAAAATGTCACCAATGGAATACGAACCCGTCACCCAACCCGCTCTACCAACGGAGCTAGGTAACTCTGACTTCAACGTACTCTAGTCCCCACAATAGCTCCAAATGCCCCACTGGTGGACATCGACATCCATCTCTACTTATCGACAGATGTCATTGACTTGACTATTTTTATAATATATAAAAATTTTGATTGAAGTATCATGGGTCTTAACTGAGTTAATTGTGTGGAAGGGTGTGACATAACACTAAAGGATATGCCAAGCTATTTATGTGTTTGCAATTGTTCTTTCATCGGCGTTCATCTAATGTACTTTAAGTGTCTGGTCATCACGTTGCCTCATAATTTTCCATGGGTGGACATCGACATCCAGGCCTACGCCATTTTAGATACCAGCCTGTCTACACCTTGTCACTCGTCCATGGAAGGACTGCCATGCAGCCAATTGTTCTGTTCAAGCCCATGGAAAGTTGCCAAGTGTTTTTAAAAGTTGGTGAAAACACTTTGAAACGATGATTATTTAAAAACAAAAGGAGGCAGAGCGTTCAAGGACGAGAATGATAAGAAGTAATGGACGATGAAGATATCAAAAAGGAACAATTAATCAGCGATAGTAGTAGGGTACTGTAATTGCAAATCTGTACTGCATCTTCTGACTAAATCTTTGAAGCCATAAGATCTATGAATTGTACAATCAAGAATAGTAATACACTGCTAGTACTTTACAACATTGATATTACATGTGCTCGTAAGGAAAGTAAAACAACAGAGTGATGATCACTGCATTTTGATTGCAAATTTGATAAAGCCATTTTAGTAGAGACTCACGAACTATTCACATCGCTTTAACATTTGCCTTTGTGCCTTTGATGTCGAGAAATCTCAACTGAACTGCATTGCTATTTTGTGCTTTTACCATTTGTAGTCTTAACTACCAACTACGGCCTTGCATTAATATTGAATCTTCACTCACAGGCCATTATTGCTCTAATCTTCAGTTTCTTCTTGCATTTTACCAGGGGATACGTGAATGTAGGACGATACGACTGATAATTTTCCTGTATGACATCTAAAGTTAAGTCATTCAATGTAATAGCGTGTCTAAAGTACCCTTCTCTGTTACCGTCAGCAGCTATCAAAAATATTTGTCAAAGCTTCACTTATCAAACTTCCGTGCACTGTTCTCCTAAATGGAGGGACCGATAACCTTAGTAAACACGAACAAATGAAATGAATATTTCTATTCAAGGAGGAATTGCTCTGCAACAAACTCACCCAAATCAGCGTGAATGAAATAAGGAATTTCTTTCGGCCAGTTCGGATACTTTGTTGCACCAAATGTAGGTACTCCAGCTGCTGATAGCTCAATGTCCACTTTCTGCTCAGGTGTTAATTCCATGTCACCCTCAAAGAGGCTTTCATCTAATGACAGGAATGATACCGATAAAATATCAAAATGTATATGAAGAGAAATGATATTAGATTACTCCAGCATATTACTTCAGCATCCTGTTTATAGGCTGTTTAAATGCAGGGTATCATATGACGACATTTACCTACCAATTGAGTGCGGAGGTAGTAGAACATGATACCTGCTTTGCAGGTATTACAATATTGAACAAACACAGTATGCTACGAGAAAAGCATTTTATGGGGATGGCTTCTCAAAGTACCCTACCAAGGTCTCCTTGTAACGGTTACAAAAGTTATTCTATTTTTTTTATTTTAACAAGTTGACGTTACTGAAATAGAATAAAGAAACAAATCTGAGAATTCTGAGTAACATTAAAGTACATGTTAACCTTAAAATTGTTTTCAAATGAAAAAAAAAGTTTGGCACCACGTGATACGATGGGAACCTGCCCTTCCGTATACGAGATAGAGTGTAATACATGTAAGCTAGGTTACGTTTCTTAAAAGAGGATCACAATTTATGAATTCAAGAAAAATTACTAAACAAGGGAAATTTTCGAGAGATGCTTTTGAAAATTAGCACCAGGTGCCCTTCATTAAGACTACGTACATCGTAATGATCATAAAGACTAAGTGTATCGTTAATAATCATTTGGGCTAAGTACATCGTACTAGTCAAAAGGACTAAGTACATCGTAGAAATCATATGGACTAAGTACATCGTGTAACCATAGAGAGTAAGTACATCGTAATAATCATAACGAATAAGGACATTGTAGTAATCATAAGAGATAAGTACACCGTAATGATCATAAAGACTAAGTTTATCGTTAACAATCATATGGACTAAGTATATCGTAATAGTCATAAGGGCTACGTACATCGTAATAGTCATATGGACTAAGTACATCGTAATATTGGCATAAGGACTAAGTACATCGTAATAATCATAAGAAATAAGTACATCGTAATAATCAGAAACATATTTTTTCTTAGCCAAGAATCCTTATACTTACCCTCCGAAGGATCTGCGCCCATCGTAAGATGGCAACCCAATAAGAGGAATCCAAGAAAATACAGTGGTCCCATTGTGCTTACGGTTATCAGTATCACAGTGGCAATTATCTCAAATCACACCCTTTATATACGTATAATAAATGCAAATCAAAGAAGTATCATATTTCAAAGTAACAAATAATCAATGACGACCTTTCACACTTAGAGAGTGAAGTTAAGTCATTTGATAATCAGTACTTACAAAATGTTCTGTTTCTTTTGAAAGGACACTTAATCGTTAATTGACATTTTCCGACTTTGTTTGTTCACATGAATGGTGTGCAAGTCCTTTCATTTGCTTGTAATTATGATATTTATGTCAGCTTTACTTCAAAATGCAGCAATGAGCACCCTTGCTACTTAGCATATTAACTTAGCTACTTAAATAGATCTTTTCAGGGGTTTTTATTCGGTTTGACGATCCTGAGTTGCAATCATTTCTAAAGAGATTTGGCATGGAAAATCATCTTTATTGAACAAATTATTGGTAACCGGCTGAACGAAATAAGGGGATAGAGTTACTCCATTACTGATCTGTCAAGAAACTATAACGTCAGCCACGTTGTCAAATTAAACCTGTTGTAAATTGTATGTAGCGACAAGTCGACTCTTTTGTCCCTCTAGTCTAGATTTCTGTATGCGGAGGGAAAGTGATGACGTCACAAATCAAAAGTTTTGAAAATGGTACAATTGGACTCCAGATATGTTCAGGCAATTCTGGAATAGGCTTTTTTTCATAACATCAGACCTGTAGCAAATATAGTGTTTAAACTAGAGGCGTTTGAATGTCAAAAATCTCTGGTCAAAACTTTGTTGATATTCCCTGGCTCCTTACGTTTGGATGCAGCATCAGCTGATAAGGAGAGATTCGAAGACTCGGGAGATTTAAAAGTTCGAAAGCTGATATCTAGCTGTTGGGAAAGGGCAACACTCTCAATTTTTGCCATTGACGCTCTTACTAATAGAGCAACATGACAATTGAGTATTTTCCCATAGTTCAAACATTTTCAAAAACGTGACGTCACACTTTCCCTCCGTATTCTTTGCGAAATAGCCGTTTCTATGGCATCCTACTGCGGTCCTTACTAAAACAATAGCACATGTTAAAATTTTTAAATCGCTTCAGTCAAATCAAAAATTTTCTGCATAGGAGAGGCAAACATAAATCGCAGCATCTCACATCAGATTCTTACCTTGACAAGGTTGATGAGAAAATAAAGTGATTGCAATATTGGCATGTGTTCAAAATGTGATATGTGTCGAAATGAGCACAAGCTAACCAAATTTTTATTATTTGCAACTACGTGAAACATTATCATGCATATTAGTCCTCTAACATGATCATACCCACTGATCGAGAAAATCCCGGGTTATTGTACGTCGTTGAAAATTAGAAAAATTGAACCAAGTATTCAAGAGTGTAGCACGTTGCTACTCGTTCCCAGCTCTTCTATTCTACATGATTTCTATCAACAATATACAATTTTAAACACAGAGACTCAAAATTCACTCACTTTCCACATTTAAAGAAATTTAAAGCTACAATCAAATCAATCTTTAATATCCGCCTAAAAATATTCTACATACAATATCCAATATAGCCAACAACATTGAACATTTGCTTCAAATCTACAGCGTTGCGTCAATAAAACTGAAGAGATTAATGGACTAGTCTTCTCTTCTTGCTTATGAAGGATGTAACGTAGGTGCGGGAACATCGAGGCAAGGGGGTAAGCACCCTACTGGTACATTAAGTATAAATTGTTCCTGCTTTATTGCTATTAATTTTAAGGGTTTTGGTGCCTGAAAGCTATTCACATCAACATATACACCGTAAATGAAATATTAAGATTACTACTGGCGAGCTAATCATACAATTAAGCCGCCATGGTTCAGTGGAAAAGTTCCTTGTCTCAGTTCCAGGGGGTCAGGCTTCGGTTCCCGGAAGTGTCATTGGTGACGTCAGGAAGAGTATCCGGTTTTACAGTGTTCTCTGATCCAGTAAGTCCTATGTACATGGGCACCGTCCTAGCCCCTGTAAAGGAAAGTGCATTGCATTAAAAGCCGCGTCATCATCATCATCGTCCTTGAAGTAAGTGGCTAAGAAACAAGCTGGAAAAACTGCAACTTTTTAATTTCATAATTTTTCATTTAAGATAAGTATCTGTTTTTTGCTTCACGAGTGAGTATATGTCGAGTATCGCTCAAATGGCGAATGGTAGATTATTTATAGTGTTCATGTAACATTATCGAACTGACAATATTTTAAGTATGAATGCCTATACGAAGTATCTACACTAATACTGCTAAATTGTGTACGAGCCTGCAACTTTGAGTACCAAATGTTCAGCGAGTAAATCGTTTAAATGTGATTAAAGTACGATACCAACATCTGGGCCCCATCACTCCCATTTTTGCCAAAGTTACCACACCTCTAAGTGTGGAAGCCTGTAGTTCAAGGGATCATAGTAGCACAGGAAATGATAACTCTAAACTCTTACCCCTCTCATGCATAGTCTGAGGAATGACACCAAACTTCACTCAACTAGTGCAATCGACAGCAGCACTTTTTATTTCCTGCCAGTAGAGGCCACCTTTCTTAAAATCTTTTTAGAACGTCCTCCTCCCGGCTGTGCTTCTGCTGTTTTTCTACTTCCCAATTTTAGTGGTTTTATGTCTGCCTTGTTATGTCATGAACTAGGTATACTTAGCATGTTAAGGTAATGCACAGCTACGACGTTGAGTGTGTTTTACTTAAAACATCTCAGAAAGTTTGCTTAATTAAGATTGCATCTTCAGCTGATCGTCATTAACTTGCATTGAGACCTATGATGAAACACATTCAGTTACCTTTTTCTATTTGATTATATTATAATGATGGCTCTACTACGGATATCTCGGATATTTTAAGGGGAAAATGTAGTGATGTTGAGTCGACACAGAGTTACTGCTTGGTACCAATATGTTTTAAGTCTATTTCACATAATTAAATCATATAGAGGCTTGAAATTTGATAGCGAGACAGTTTGTCTAACAACTAATAGAACTCCTTCAGGTTCATATATAGATGCTGTTCATAGCCACACCCATCAACACAACTTTGAATCTTGACTATTCTTCAACAGCTATCAGAGGACGAAGTTTTGTTTTGAGTCTCAATCCAATTCAGTTGCAGGATTAAACGGAAGGAATAACCTTGTACGACGATTTTCCGAGTCCTTAAGAAATGCAGATGAGGAACTTCTGCAACAAAAATATCAAGGACACATGTTATAGGAAAATACTGACCTATTTTTACCTGGAACTGTACGCTAGATTTTTCTGTTTCTAATTTTCTGGTGCAACAAGGACCATGTTCTGCTCCCACCCCTTACAATAGTTATTTTAGAGAAGCTGTTACGTACCAAACTAAGAAAAAGGACTTTTTGAAGAGAGAGGGGAACAAAACGATTTAAAAAGATAGCTACAACATCTATAGGCAAAAAGAGAAAGAAAGTAACTCGATCGCATTACTTTTATGAACTTACATTGATATGCTTCTTGCAAGAGGACTTGATCTTTTCTTAATTTGCTAAATTAAGGAATTCAAATTTGACGATGAAACCAGTAAAGACTTGAGTGCCACCATAGGCATTTTTAAACTGGGAACGGGCGTTCCAATGAGGGCTATTTCTATTCACTTTGATTGTGCCGAGTTTCTCATATTGACTATTCAACTGTTTAGACGATTAACTAAGACAGCTTGTTTCCTCATATCGAGATTCAAGTACCTTCTACCGTATTCAGAAACACAAGATTCTCTCTAATCATCTTACAGAAATGAAATCAATTCTGTACTTTTAGTAACCTAATGGGGGCTTAGATCTCGAGTTTTTTACAACACTTTTATTAACGGAAACGTCACCAATAAATAATTCGAATCGCACAAGACTATATAGCAGACAAACTTCTTAAATCAAACTATTTGGGAGAAGATGGCATCTTCAGAGTTTTGATCTTCCATTTCTACATTGACTGTAATGCAATCATGGTCTTCGAAGTTACGTTTCTTAAATGTACGTCGCTAAAACATACAGGTTCTTAGTATTATAGATGATGCGATAGTAAACGTATATTTGAAACTTCTTCCGTTTCAGTACCAAAGAGAACTTAGAAAAGGAAAATAAACATTTAATTCAATGTTTGGAAGTTTTGAACAATTTATTATATTCCAGGACAGAAAATAGTTTTTGTACTTTAATAATCCAAAAACTAATAAACAGGGGCAGGATAACGAAAGGATATTACTTCGCCTTTAATCTACCACCTGAAAGTACGACAAGTTGAACAGTGCTATTAGGAGAGATGAGGACGATGGTGATAGATTTAGGAAAAGAAAGGACATAGCACAATGTTATATGTTAAGACTGAAAAACGATAAATTTTTGCATTCAGTTATCGGTATTGTATTCTTATGTAGTTTTTTTTGGTGATTCAATGCCCTCGACTACATGATCCAAGTTTTAACTGACTTATCTGAATGATTACTCTCGGGTGCCTTATACATGTGGTTTTAATACACGGGGGTGGGAATCTGTTGAACAAATTAATAACGTACCATCTTGATTAACGGGGTCAGAAATTCGTACGTACATTCTATGCTTAGAACTCTTTAAACAACAAATGTCAAGAAGTAAAATTAAAACATAAACAAAGTCTCTAATCAACCAAACTCTCAAACAAGTCGTCATCGTCGTTTGCCATGTTATCCTCCTCTTGCACTTCCTCTTCATTCAGCACTCTTTTTTCTTTCTCCCGTTGAATGCGTTTCTTGACGCTGCTACGAGCACTTTTATCTTTCGAACCAACTTTGAATAAAAAATAGATCGACACTTGGACACAGTTTTGCCAAAATTAATAAACCGGGGGCTGGGAAAATGTTTTGAAAATTAATAGACGTCCCCCTTTATTAGGCATCCGAGAGTAGATAATTACTTTCACAAGAACTTTGTCTCTTTCATTGTTCACGCTTACCTGATAATGACACCACTGAAAAGTACCTTCGTTGGTAAAAATAGAAATTTTCACGCATTAAGGTTAAAACTTTCAATGAAGTTGAGCATGTTCAATATTGAACAATCTTGAGGCAGGAGGAGTAAGACAGCTTTTAAACTTTGCGACAGGTAGATTTGAGTATAGATGACAGATTCAATCGTACGCGTAAGGACCAAAATATCTCTAGTCTATTTCAATGATGTTCCTATAG
>JAAAKL020011329.1:0-13736 GCA_010016065.2 Carybdea cf. marsupialis auct. non (Linnaeus, 1758) | reverse complement strand
AAAAAATAGAGCAACCTTTTAATGCAAGTTCTTATTTAAATTTTGAGCAGGGAAGAACTTAATGCCTGGAATACACATTTCATCTTTAAATGAATCAGACTTCCTGCCATTTTGTATGTAAAAGATGAGTATTTAATTATCAATCCAGTAATAAGAAAATAACAGAGTTTACAATGAAAAATCACTTCAGCAGTTGTTTAATTGATCCCTTGCATATACCATTATATCAAAAGAGACAGTAGTTGTTTTTGTATATCAAATCGTTGGAAAGATAAAGTCAGAGGAATATGTAGAGCACCGTGTCCAATAATTGTACCAGACGTAACTAAACTATACTAAGATACAAAATTGTTCCAATGTCACCCACTACTAGTAGCCCCTCTTGTCCACAACGTTCGTCTCGTGACAATAAAGTTACATCTCCGTGTCATAACTACGCTATATATACTTAAATATTTGTGAAAAGAGAAGTGAAATAAGTTTAAAATACTTTGAAATACTTGGTTTTTCAAGTGTATTGCAAATGTGTTATTATTCACCCTATAAAGCAACTGGCTGTTGTTCTGTTAGAGGTACTAATCCTTGTTAGCCTGTCATTACATTGATAGACTCAACTGATTATCATTTCCTTAATGCCTTCTTTAATATTTTCATAGCCTTAGTTGCTCCGTTTCCTCCTGTGGCTGTACAGCACTTAAGTGATGACGTAAAAAACTTTTTACCCGGGGATTCAGTTCTATTCTAACGGATAGCAGTAACACGACTATCAGATAAGCTTACACGAATTACAGCGTAAATCTGCAAACGGTCTTACGCAAACACTCTTAATTTGGCTCGGTTCATAAAATAATGGACTGGGCTCAAAATAACAAGGCTTTGTTGGAATAGTTTCGAGTTTGAAAGACTGTATCTGAACGTTTGACGAAGGTATCACTCTTAAATTTTGATCCAATCTATTTATCAAGAAGAAGACTGCAGGAGGTGTAAAATGATATCGAACTTGTAACCCTCGTAATATTATAACGTAGCGCTTAAGTATTAAATATAATGCTTAAAATATCGGGAGAAGGGATTTTGTCCTTTATGGGAGTGTTTATACAATCAAATGTGTGGGAACACCAAATTTTAAACTGATAAGGATAGACTTTATTAGGAAGATTAAAAGGTTACTTTTCGTCCTCATCCTTATCTCCACTTGTTCAGGACTCAATTTACATGTCTACTCTTCACAATCTCGATATGAGGATTAACGAATTTTGCTCTACTTGATATTACTTCAAATCCACTTTCCTCTTTAGACTATCCTTGTCTCACTATGAAAACCATCCAATTTTAACACCAATATCACATTCCGTCACTAGTATTGCTCAATTTTAATAGGCATTATGTATACGTTCAAAATTGATTGTTGATGTAGGAGAGGACAATAACTTACTGTGTAGAGCGCTGCTGTTGTCACAACCTCATGAAAATATCTTTTCAATGCTCCACTACACGTTATAGTTTCTAATTAACACAATGTTCAGCTAGTCTCAAGGTTATTTAAGATGGCGTCTATGAGCCGATATTCAACAGGATACGAAGTCTATATGGCAATACAGAATCTTCGAAGTTTCATGACTGCTTAAAAGGTTTTTAGTTAAACAAAAAATTGTTTGTTGCTGGCTTAGAAACTTATAAGGTGTCAAAATGCGTTTCCTCATCAATTCACGGTGAGTAATGTACCAGGAATGATGGGCACATAAGTTGTTTCCTCTCTCCTTACGTGCATTTACTGACCAAACTACCTCAACGTTCCCTAGATGTAGAAAAGTTTTTCCTGTTATTCTCCAAGTTCTTTGTCATTTATCATAAATGCAGTACAAGCTGTGAAACTGCCGTTCGATCGACGTACGTTTTACATGAGCTGGGTTTGGTGAACTACTTTCTCATAAAAATAGCAATTGATGGGTTTAAGGAAAAGACATTCGATATTATTCTGATAATAATTTTATAAAAGGATGCAAATCATTTCTTTTGATCGACACCGTACTTGTAGCTATTAGCATTTTCCATCACCAAACTAATTGCGTTTCGTGGGTCACACACACCTACTTATCCAAAGAACATACAGCAAGCATAAATCATTAGCATTTATTTAACGATTAGAAGCGCAACAGTAGCTGACTATCGTTAAAAGTTATACTGATTCTCGTCCGATAAAATAGCTGGTCATTAAAATTGTGATATATTCCTATGCAGGGATATTTTTTTGGTTGGTCGATTTCTTAATTTTCTCACAAATCCTTTTCATCAATCGTTAAAAAGGATGAAAATGTCGCGCTGATGAAAAACAAAACAACTATGACTAAACAAGGCTAAAATGGAAGTAAGTGACTAAGTCAAAATATCACAGAAAAGATGAATAAAGTGATACAAACTATATACGACGTTCCGTAAGTTTATAAAAGAGTTTGTGATTGTAGCAAGATTGCTTGAAGAGCGTTTGATTATCAGAGAGGTGAGGTGAGAAGTATCAAGGTGTTGTTATCGATTCTTTTGTTTCATGTGAGAAATGAAGAACAAGCGGAGTTTTGGGTTGGAAAGGACAGGAATGCTATAGTTAGGCCAAATATGACACCAAATGTAGTGGTAAAGAAATACTTGTGAAAAACGTAGAGTAATATAACGCTTGTCACCATCGGAACAACTCATGATTCATGTATTCGCGACTTGTGCTCTACTACATGAGCTATGTAATATACAATGAGTTCATACTCCCTTTCTCTTATCGCCACATTAGCTCTCACTTCTCCGTCAGTGAACATAGACATCAAAATCCAACTCAAATTTTGATCCCAGTTTCTCTGTGCCATGTGATTAGAAGGACTGCCATCCGATCCACCAATATACGCATGCACTAATTTCACTCCGTTAAGGTTGTCCCTACATTTAAATAGATAGATACAAAGGGTCATGTATAAAAGGATCAAAGGCAATAGTACACTGCAGGAAGGGACGAGGATTCAATCTCTACTATCATTACAAAGCCTTAGTCCTTGAGAGGCCCTGATGGGTATTGGAATTAATCCATTACAAGGACAAATACCTATGATTCTCAAGAGCACTACATCCACCAACGTCTAATATTTAACAAAGTCTCAATCAGTACTTAAATTCTCCCTTTACATCCATGGTGTGAACAAGTATTAATATACACTTATTACAATAGGGCAAGAGTGCCTAATGTTAACTGGGCGTGCTCGATGCCTTTCATTACATCAAACGACCTCCCTCCCACTACAAGTGTTCTATTGAACCTCTTGGTAAAGGAACGTCTGACACATTTATCCGTGTACATGGTACTGATAGTTTGGGATTAGATAAGCGTTTTGTATGTATATCTTCTCATTACCATGAGCCAGAGCCGTGACGATCATTCCCTCTTCACATCTGAGTTTCTCACTCACTTCCTTTAACTCGGTTGCATTAAAAACCCGAAGAGCAAATTACTGCCACAGCTTCAAAATATATGATGTATAAGAGAGCAGAATTTAAGTTTACAGTATACAGTAGGTGTACCACAAATTTCTAATCAATTGTATTTTGCATTACAGCTACGCATTATGAGAGGAGAACAAGCATTGCGACCAACCTACACATCTCAAGGGTAAGGAACAAGACAAGTTATATTTTCTGTGTTATTTCTAGTAGAAAAACGGCTTAGGAATATGAGAAAATGTATATTAAAAAAAAAGTATTGCCTTTATGTTTGTAGCTTGGTTGGCTGAAGTTTGGAGTTGATCATCATTACAATAAAAAATCTTCACATCTGGTATGCGACACGTTGTTAGAATCCCATCGCTACCCATTGTATCAAAGCAATATATGCAGAATATATTTATTATAGATATCTTTCTGCAATTTTCATGGACTATTTTCACAAACTACAAGTGCAAAGATGAATTCAAACTCTCGTCGACCTTGCGACTTCCATAGAATTATGACGGCACAAATAGGCTATCTTTTGTTCCAGTATATTTATACATGGTTTGCAATCTCCTGACAAATGGAAGTAAAGAGTACATTCATTGAACTTACCTTATGTTTCATATCGTAGGTTTCGCAAAACGCCAGCACCACCACAGGTTGATCGTCAGGCCAAATCAGCCAAGATCAGACGCGACAACCTTTACTCAGCATCACAACGTAGTACAGCAACAGAACCAAAACCACTCAAGAGACCTCCTTTCTTCCCACAAAGGAACAGGGTAAGAGTACGATGCCACGAAGAAGACGTGGTCCGAAGGGCTATGTACTTTTTTTACAAAGAAAAGATAGAAATAATACAAATTGAAGTTGCTACAAACCATTACATTTTTCTCTCCTTGGGACACACCCCAGACCTTTAACTACTTTTATCACCATCATAGTAATTTCTTTCACTAGACACTCTCTATTTAATATTGAGCGTATATAAGGATCAAGCTATCCTGATGAATGATAGCTGATGATAAAGATGATAAAGCTGTTATTGCAAATAGTGTTATTTACTACTTGAGGCTGTTTACTGACAATAGCTTCGTTGTACTCAACGAACAAGAACTTCTTTGTAGGAGTATTATTGAGCCTTTAACTCATGTCCCTCAACTGATCTCTAGGATACCAATGTGCTGTGAGAGTGCAACGTCAACTTCTTTTTGTCACATTTAGAGGTATATTTGATAGTTGGAGATAATAAAAAAGGGTTAGGGAGAATAGCAATTGAGAATGAGATAGAATGGCATCCAGCGGTAGGTCTGTAATCTTATCGTAGTAATAAGCCCTGAAGGTCATTGTGATTTTAATTTTGTTTTCAGCATATCTGCAATTTTATCTTTTTAATATATATACTTATCAGTTATTTATTTATTTTATTTAACAGTGGATATCCGCAAGGGCTCGACCAATCAAGTCCGATTACAGCGTGATGTCGCATGTAAGTACGATTGTTACAGAGAGAAAGTAGTTTTTCTATATTGATTACGTATAGCTCCCTTGGAAACCAATTTGTATTCTACGAGACAGTTATGAGTCTTGGACAGAACAGATTTTCTGATCTTTAGTTACACATCTAGACACTTTTTACGGTGTGATGCCCATCTCTGCGCTTCCAGGGAAGTCAGAATCGTTCGGAAATTTTTGTAAGATGACGTCATGTTCTGGGACTTTACAGAAGGGAGTAGGACAATGCTAAGGCTTGAAGGCTTCGATTTAGAGCAGAGAGCGAAAAACAAAAATGAATGTGAAATAGGATATATTGCTCGGACTTCGTTCAGTTATTTTGAATTGCTGTTACTGCTAGTAGGAGAAATGTTAAACATCATTAACAGGATTGTTCTTCTGTGTTGCTATGACGAATCGCACGGCAGAAGATCAGTCAGTACAGTAGTTATCAGTTGAGTATTTTGTAGAGTGTTATCTTACACTGTATGGAAGCAACAAATGTCATGTAATCTACTTTCATAACCATTTTAAGTATGAGCATGGTTTTCATTGGACGTCAGATTAAGATTTGTCCTCAAGGAAGTTACTAAATCACTCACACTTACAAAAATAACGAGTATACGTAGGTTACATTAACATTGTTTTTGAGAAGAGAAAGATTTAAAATTATCAGTTTTGAAAAAAAGAGAAAGAAATAATAAATGTCACCAACTGGATTTAAACCTAAGGCTCACGCATTCGCAGCGTATGTTCTACCAACAGGGCTTGGAAATTTTCACTGATAATATATTCTGTTTCTCTAGTCGAAATATTAGCTCCGAAGATTCCACTGGTGCTACTAAGTCATAAACTTGTGCAAGATTCCCTTAACTTGATTAGGACCTGTTAAAATACTGTCAGATTTGGAATTTTTACCAACCAATCCCAATATAAACCTTTATTATATAGATGCTCTATTTTTAGCATAATAAGCATTGGAATTCATGGAGCTGCGCATATAAGTCCATCTCTATGCGTTGCTTGGGTTACATGCTAGTTTAATGATAGTTTCAGATTTGGCCATCTAACCAATTTGACCCTCACTCACACGTTTTTATGTCCTTCTTGTGAGCTTTAGTTGTATGGAGAGCATTGTGCAATTCATCATGGTATTTCTTTATTTCCAACTGTAATTAAAGTATGTGTTAATACCCTCCACATAGTCCTACAAGATATTACAGAGTTCGTATGCATGATTTTGTCACCTGCTTATAATTAAATAGTATCTTATTATCCAAAAGTCTTTTACCAATCCTCGTGTTTAATCCCCTTTATGCAACAGAATGAACATTATCAAAGGCACCAGTACTACAGGAATGTGATTCTAAGACAAGGAAATATGTCAGCAAGGAGAAAGAAGAAGAAGGTAGTTTCCCTTCATTGATTACAGTTTGCACCTCAATAGCTTTTTTATATATGCTGATTTCCAATTTTCAGTGATTTCCAATTTTCAGTGATTTCCAATTTACAGTGATTTCCAATTTACAGTGATTTCCAATTTTCAGTGATTTCCAATTTACAGTGATTTCCAATTTTCAGTGATTTCCAATTTTCAGTGATTTCCAATTTACAGTGATTTCTAATTTACATTGTTTCACAGTATAATGGCATCGAATAGAACTTTTTATTGTTGTTGTGGTGTCCTGTTTAAGGCGAGTGGCACAAAAGTTGTAGATAGTTTTTATTACCATATTCATGCGGAACCACTGACATCACGTCTCGTTTTACTCTCATCAGTTAAGTTCATGCAAATAGCGATTTTAAATTGGAAATCTTCTCTCAGCAACTATATGACAAATTAATAGGTTCTTGTATTTCTGTTCATGGCTTTCTTCATAACCTGTTTTAAGCAGAATTCTTAGGAGACTCCCTTACTCTGGTGTTTCTTAGGAGCAAAATCACTGTTATTAAGATCAAATCTCAAAGCTTTGAAACATGCTTGGATTTCGCTAGGATAGAGTTCGGTAGATTTTCGTCAAACGTGACCTATATTTTGAAAGGGTCATTATTTTGTTATGCAAAATACTGATATGATGGTATATAAAATAGTCATAACTTTGACATATGACAGATATACTGTAAGAGACATGCGGACGATCTGGTTTATCATTGATAATGTCATAACATTTCTTTGGGCTTTGTTTATCCCCAATATTTTGAAACCTATTTAAGCATCCTAAAAAACGGAGCAAGGGGAGTACAAGGAAATTGAACGATAAAGATAAAAGAATAAACTTTCAATGTAGCAATCTTCATGGCAACATACATCGTTGTCCCATAATGGCTATTGCGTATTTTCTTTATAATTCGTATTTCTAATTTTATAGCTAACTCCAAGAAGGGAATCGGATTATGAAGACAGTTTTGAAGAGGTAATACTGCACAATGTAGATAGCGTATTTTCAAGCAGGATCAGGGTATTTGATTCAATCAGTGTATTACACTTTGGCATACTTTTTTATTGTCCCATACTCTACTACAGAGCGTAGGGGATGTGATGTTGTAAAGAACCACATGTCCTGATCCACAATATAATAAGGTAGGGTGAGCAGTTCTTGCCCTTGCCGCCTTTATCCTTCTACAGCTTATTCCAGGTACTCATGTTACTGCTGGGTTCGCAGTAGAAGCTTTCAGATTGGTGGCTGAGGTTGAACTCGAACCACCAACCCTCTACTTACTAGAGCAGCCCTACAGCAACTAAGCTAGATCACCTAACATTTGGCATATAACTGTCATTAAATTCCAGAACGTGCAAGTTAGAAAACATTAGCACAACCCAATGTAAGTGTTATACTTGGAGCTCTTGACTCACTCAAAACTCTCAGGCATCAGTGGTACCAAAGTTCTTGTAGCAGCAGATTGTTCTTCCATTTACAAGGTATCCTTATTATATGGTACTCTTTTGCACCCTATCGTGTACCAAAATTGATCTCTTAGTTAAAAGAAGTATCAGAAGGTATCCTTTCTACGTATGACAGAACAGGAGATTGGCACCAAATTTAACATCGTACTATACTACAAACTTTGGTGACAGATTGCTTTAGGCTATGAGATATTAAAAGCTTTCCTACAAATTGTAACGAATTAATATGTGCAGACTTCAAATCCATGAATAATTTTTTCAAAACGCCTACGTTTGCTCTACGGTTATAACGTTTGTTTGCTGCTTAAAACACGAAAGCCTGGTATAATTACTGCAAGTATAATTAGGCGAAACGTATATGTATAAATGTATAAATTCGATAACAAAACGTAACTAACATCCTTGCATCCTCGCAGTATTACAGAGTTCAACTGTTTAGCGGCATCTACCGCAATTCTTCGGATTTCGATTAAAGTTTGTTCGGTATGCAAGGAGTAAAACCATAAATCCACGTGATACATAATGACATCATAATAGCTGCGAATTCATAACACAGCACTAAGGCCTGGTATAAGGCCAATCAATAGAAAGATCAAGAGACAAGAAAAGTCATTAAGCGTGCTTTGGAAAGCCTTTTGAGATGCATAATAGTAAATTCCGCGAAGAAACATTCATCGTTCCTTTCTTCTTCAAAACAGAATTACCTTGTTGCACAAATCATATACTACTGGACAGTTTATATAGTGTATATTTCTGTAAATCGAGGTATGATGCAGCTCCTAATCAGACTCAAACACAGGACATTTTTTGTAAATGGGAGAAGATATTATTAAGATAACGGAGTAAACATTAAATTTATTAACTGTTGATATTGAAAAAAGTAACATTATAGTATCAACAGAAACCTTAAGTAAGCATCTAAGATAGTACAACCCAGACCGTGTACCTGGGACGTCTGTCATTGGCATGGAGCTGTTTGTGCCCACTTTGCACCAATAAAGAGGCAAGAATAGATTCGTTCTCTTTACCTAGCTTTAAATGGATTACAAGCAGAAGAAGGGTGGAAAGGTTGCGCAGCACATTGGATTTTGACGTTTTGATAGGAATGATGCTCGTCATACACGTAATACACAACATAAACACCGTTCAATCAAATCCTCATGTACCGCAACACAATGAGAACTAAAAAATCTAAACTAAAAAAGTCCACTTGTTCATACATCTGTTTTCGTTTTACGATTTTGTATTTTATTATTCTCTCAACATATCTCAATGATCAAACGAAAACGATTATTTGAATTGCTTGAAACTTTTAACAGAAAAATCCTAGGTGTTTTGCTAAAGGGTTTGGAATGAGACAAGAGCTGATGAGAAATCATTGAATTTAAATGACCTAAAGGGATCAGTTGGGTAAAGAGAAGTAACTAACTATCGACTTTTGATACTGTGAAACAACTTGCCACTTCAGTATAAAATATTTCAAATATAAGTGACTGTAACATCAGAAGTGACGAATGATTAAAACTAGTATTACAGAAATAATCGTTCTATTTTTAGGGTTCAGCCTCTCCGGAGGTTACACCAGAACCGACCCCGGAGCCAACTCCTTCCCCTTCTCCTTCTCCGTCTCCGTCTCCTTCTCCAGAACCTACTCCAGAACCTCCCAAGGATCCTACACCATCCCCTCTATTTATGGACGATGACGACGATGACGACGATGATGATTCTGACGATACCGAGGACAATGACAGTGGTAAAGAAGAAGAGTTTGAGCTGAAAAGAAAAGCATTCGACGATGATGAAGAAAACAGCGACGAAGAAAGAAGCGGAGACGAAACTCAAACAGAAGTAACAGAAACAGAAGCAGAACAAACGGAAGCAGAGCAAACGGAAGCTGAACAAACAGAAGGCGAACAAACAGAAGCTGAGCAAACAGAAGCTGAGCAAACGGAAGGAGAACAAACAGAAGGAGACCGTGAAGGAGAACAGTTGGAAGAGGAATCAACGGGAGGAGAAAAGGTAGACAAAGAGATAAGGGAAGGCGTAGAGACCAATGAAGGGGAAAGTGACAAAGAAGACGAAGAAGAGGAAGAAAAACAGTATGGAATAGAGGAATCAGAGGAATCGAAAGGAGAAGAGGAGGGAGAAGAAGGAAAAGAAGACAAGTTAGCAGAAAAAGGGGAAGAAGAAGGTGGGAAGGAACGCGATGCAGAAAGCGTGGGGGAGGAGGGGGGAGATGAGGAAGAAAGACAAAAAAGGACAGGGAAGAGGAAAAAATGTAAAGACAAACGAAGGTTGGAACGCAAAAGGAGTACACTGCCAAGTGTGGTAAGTCATTTTTCTTGATCGATATATAATTGTAAGAATAGTGGTGACATCCAGACATCCATAGATATTGCTATATAAAGATATAGGAAAAAAGAGTAGAGAATGTCTCTGAGGGTGGAGAACGTGAATTGCTTCGACTGTCTTGGGTTTCAAAGCGTACAGAGGTATCTTCTAAGTACTACACTTATGTTTACGAAAAGGTGATTAATAGGTTACGGGATATTGGACTTCTTTAAATATCGATAAAAAGTAGAAAGTAGAAATGCAATTCTATAATTACCTGAAACTTTCTGCGACTTTAATGTCATCCACTGACTTTCTGCGTGGCCTGTTATTTATTGCTTCACTATAAATAACTCTCTTTCTCAAAATATATCCACAATTTGATTTCTGTCTAGATTGAGAGTTAATAATCTTTTTTTATCAAATTTGGTTTGGCAAACCCCTTTGCTGAAGCAAAAATGTAATGGTTCAAGGCGCTAAACGTCACCGAACAGTTGAGTGAGAAAGTTAAAACAAATGAGGACATGCTAAAATGATAAGGATATTAAATGAATTAAAATTTGTTCAGCAATTACTAGAAGGAGGTTCAACATTTCTAACACAGTAAAGTTCCTAAAGAGGTATCGAGCACTTTTCAGAACCATTTAATAAGTTTAACGTAAGTTAAAAGTTCTAGCACGATCTTAACTAAGAGAACATATTATTTACTCCATAGCTGTTAATTGTTTTAGAGCCTGGAAACTAGAAATGTAACAGTCGAGATCAAACTATTTGGACATGTGTATATGACAGTAGCGTAAAAAGTATGCCATTGGACTATCTCAAAGTAGAAGAACGTGGCTTTTTAGTGGTTTATAATGACTTCTCTTGTGCTTGTAGATCCGTACATATACTCCAAATCAGGTACCAGCCCCTTTTCGCCCAATACGGGCTATGTCTCCAAATCGACCCGGGGAGCAAGTTCCACTAATACAATATCGGAAGTTAAGTTTCACTCCACCTTCAAAAATAACGCGTATCGTAAAAGATGCTGAGCCAAGTGAATCATCTGAAGAATCTGAGGAGGAAGAGGAACCCAAATTGATACTTCGAGATGGAAAACCTGGAGAGCGCTATGTTTTACAAACAAATGCGCAAGAGAAGGAGGAAGTGCCAGCCGTATCTATGCCTCTCACTGAACAGTACATTCGGCAAGTTCCAACACCCGCCGAATCCATGGATATCAAGAGAGAGGATAGCTCAGGCTCTGAGTTTGATGAGTTCGGAAGAAGAAAGAAAAAGAGGAGGCCCGAATCATCTCTGACCGATCGCCTTCCCCCTTTAAAGCCAGATCTTCAGGATGATGGCAATATGGATGTAACAAAAGCAAGATTGATGAGGGAAGTCGTTGTTATAAGAGAGGCGTTACACAAAGAGGGAGGTACGTAGACATGTGTATCATATAAGTTGAGTATGATAGAGTTTTTCTTGTCAATAAATCACCTGACGTTTTCCGACACTAATCAGATTACAACAGCAATTCCTGTATCGTTGTTGTTAAACAATATTTGATGTTACTACTCCTTCTGCAGTTTCACTCATGTTGTACTAGCATTTAAGATACTACCCTATATAAAATTATAATATTGAAACTGTAAGTTGTTATTCTGGATCGAGTTTAGCACAGGTTTTATAAAAAAGAAAGATGAAAGAGAAAACAAATAATAATTTAAGAAAAACCTTTCTATACAAAAAACTACTAGGTGCTGATAGAGTGAACTATACTTGGTCGCCCTCTGCAAAGAAAATGTCATTAAAGTAGCCTCAGATCTAGCATTGTTAGACAAAATGCTATACAGAATAAACAAGGACAACGTAGAGCAGGTGGACATATGGATTAAAAAAATCATAATTTAATTAAGAATTGTTCGATGGCAGAGTTGATTGTTAATTAGAGCTTTTTAGGAAAACCACTGCCTATCCACTACATTACCTCTTAACACAAATGCCCAAGATAAGTATAAGATGATAAATGCGATCTGACAGGTTGCAATGCCGACGTTGCCCTGTGGTTCCCCTTAGTAACAGTTGTATAAGATCCGGTCAGTGAGCAACGATGAGAAGTATTTAAGCAAAGCTCATACAGCCCCCCCCCCCCTACATACGCACACTCCCTAGTGTAATTGACTGTTCATCGTCAGAAACTATATATCAATTTTCTTCTTCATAATTTTATGAAGCGCTGGGATGCAGCTACCTATTATTGTCAACGTCTCTGTACGTTCCATAGGGTAGCAGACAGAATCCAAATTTGGTAATTATTACCGATATGTAATTGTTGGTGTTTTGGTCTCCCAAATGTTTGTCATCTGACAATTTTTTGGAAAATTTTTTATCAATACAGGACCTGACCTTGAAGCGGTAGTGGATTTGATTATCCAAAACAACAATGAAAACAGGAGATGGTTGAGAAAAATTTATCGTGATGAATATCTTCAGGTACGTCAACCCAAACCTCATTAATAATCTTTACCTTAGGTCATGAGCAGGAAATATAAATTACATGTGCTATGTAACTAAGAATTGAGACGTGTAATGATGGCCAAATCGATGGGACTACATTGATGCTAAGCTGAATAAGATTTGTGCCCATAAAAACGATTTCCCACAGTAAAGGAAAACTATGCATTGTCAAATTCTCTATCTGTGATACAGGATGTAGGCTGTTAAACGACCCCCAAACCTCTTTGTGAATCGTCAAAAAAATGCCCACTTCTCCTACTTGCCAGAAAGTGTCACAAATTTTTTTAATGCCTGCTCTGTTTCATCATCTGTGAAAGTGAAAAGTATCAAACATAATACCAGGAACGTGAAACATGGGTTTGATAAAGTCTCAAGAATCGATTCAATGGCTGAGATCAATTTATATTTGATACATATAAAGGAATGATCTGAAAAGGAAGACTTTTCATGGCCCATCTCATTTCTCTTACAGAGTCTCACGATCGACATTCGGAAAACTTTCCCAGCTGATCTTGCCAGTGTCGTTTCCTGCATGATGCTGCCTCCAACAGAGTATGATGCTATGTGCTTATGGGATGCAATGAAGGTAAGAAGGAATGTCAAAACCACTACGTCAATTTTCAGACTGAATAGGAAGCAGGAATTAGAAACTGTTGATGATGATTTCAGGGCAAACTGTTATTGTCATCATCATCATCATTACTATTGTTATTATTACTGTTATTGTATCATGTACTTTGTATCATTGTAACTGACGTATTTGTAGCAAGAGATTAAAATATAGAAACCTAGGTCACCACTATATTTCATTGAAAATTTTCATTAGAACACAAGCCTAGATTTTGTATAAAATTGAAGAACAAGTAATGAACAAACTAAGGCTTCTCCTCCTCCTCTTCATCCGCGGTCTAAAGTACCCTATACATACATACATACATATATATATATATATATATATATATATATATATATATATAAACAGTTTTCCATGTGATCATAAAAAAAAAACAAAACAAGTTTTGAGATGTTTACAAAA
>JAAAKL020011328.1:0-13736 GCA_010016065.2 Carybdea cf. marsupialis auct. non (Linnaeus, 1758) | reverse complement strand
CACATTCTTTGTTTACACGTTAGACCATTAGTACCCTGTTTCGTTCCCATTAGACTCATTTGCTCGTCTGCACTTCACTAGTAGTTTATCCTTCCTTTCTTCTATTGTTTACTTAGTTACTTCACTTCTATTTTTTGAATCGTATAAATAAACCAGTTGTAACTTTTATATTAATATTCCTGAGGATGACGTATGCTACGTCGAAAGCTTGAAATAATATATATATATGTTCCTAATGAAACATTGTGTAGTCTATTTTCACCATGCTTCGTTAAAAAATTTTAGCCTGGGTAATTATATGTAGATGTAGATTTCTTAGCAACTCTAAATGTAGTTACATCATACTAATCATCAACAACAAAAGTAAAAAAATTAATGTGAAAGTAGAAGGACACGATGGTGTATCGTTAATGATGAATATCTTCTACTACTCTCAATTTTAAATCTACTATAGATATATTATTAAAATGATACTTATGTATCATGTATGGTTCATCAAATGAAAAACACTGGAAGGTCACTATTGTTCAGAGGTCAGGTGACACAACAACAACTAATACAACTTGATTGTCAGGGTTCGGCTTTTGAATTCGTCCTTTGTTTTGATGCTTGGCTTTATCTCCTCAGTGTAGAGGGCCTTTCGAGGTAGGTGGTGCTACGACAGGTAGAGGCCAGAATCTTAGCTGCTTCAACATCAAAGGTGGAGTAACACTTCTGCATATGTTTCTTGATTGGGGCTGAGTGTGCTAGGTGTTCCTTTGAAGCGAAAGGAAAGATGTTTATCCGACATAGGTAGCATCACATTCTGCATGTGGAATGTGGTATATCTCCCTACTCTTAAATTTTTGCATACATATTGTTGCTGTATAAAAATACCATTTTCACCTGCAGGATACTGAATTATATATACATATAGTTGATATCAAGTTTCACATGATTCATGGATAGCTGAAGAGATAAACTTATTGACATTCCTTCTAATGCATCACCTTACTTATCACATTACTGATCAACTGCATGTTTATCTCAAATTAATGAACTTAAATTAGAAGCAAATATTTCTAGCTCTTTCATAAGTATTGACTCAGCACAACTTTTTGTATGTTTCAAGTGCATAGCAAATTTATTTTATTGACTAATCTAATAATTAGACTCACCTCGACAATTAGAAACTCTTATGTCAAGCTACCGTGAGTCAACAGTTATTCCATAACTAAAAGATTTCTGCTTTTTGATGCTGTTTATATCATTTTCTTATATTTTCATACTTTCATATATTTTATTATTTATAATGCAACGTACTTCGATCAAAGATGCCAAGCTACAATCCTTGTGCCTCTTATCACAGACATTAGGCAACGGATATAGTAATAATCAATCACCTTAGACTCACTTTTTACAGCATTTTTTGAGTTTGTAACTGGTACCAAGATGGTACTATAGTAAAAGATGACAACTATGCCTCATGAGCAGACCTTACCGATACCGAACGTCCTAGACCCTTAAACATTTTATCAGTCTCTAGGTTTCTATTTACTGGTAACATAACATTAATTTATATATGTACATACACCGACAACCTAGGAAATAGCAGGGGAGTGAGGCATATGCTCTAAAGACTGTAACAAATGTCATCTTTTACATACTTAGATACGAATGAATAAAATAAAATATTAATAAGATGATCCAAAGGACTAAAAGACGAACATATCGTTAAGTTTAATCTCAAATTCCTCCACTCCACGCCCCAGCCTGATCTGTCAAAAATAAGACGGAGTAGAAGTGTCGGAGAAGGTGGAAGAAGAAGAAATGACCCACAGGAAGCACCAACTAGACTTTGTACCTTCATTATATGTTACCAATGTATTGCCATTAAAAATACTAAAACATGTTTCAAGCCCTAGGGATGAGAGAGGCGATAGATAACGAGGTACATACGCAAAAAATAACTTTTGACTTTGATGTGGAATTATGTCTTGTATAGAGTGAAAGCAAATTAAGAATGGAAGCCCAATGATATGAGTCAATAGAGTTTCTTAGAAGATAGTAATAAGTGCGATATTTGCGATACCATGAAGAACTGGTTTTATTAACATTCTTAGGGGGAAAAGGCACAGATATGAAGCATTCTACTAGGACATAATGTCTCTTTTGAGATGGAAAGAAATTTTTCGAAGGAGGACATTTCAACAATACTTCTAGATGGGTAAAGGACTGTCATTCATTTACATCGACAAAAGATAATGCTTGATGTAAAAAAAAATGGTTCATGTGGCTTTGTTGACTAAAACCAAATGTGTAGAAGCAGCTAACTATTGCTGCTTTATTATGTATTCAGTGCAACCTATGCTTAGAAAACTACATGGGATACTTCAACAATTTTAATCAAATAATCTAACATTTTTAACCTTAGAAATAAAAATAGGTTAATATAATGTGATAGCAGGTAGATTTGCCAGCAGAGGATTAGATAAGAGACGATCGACGCCGTTTTGGCTCTCGTACTTAATCCGTTGATCGGGCACAGTATTACATCCAACAAATTCCACATGCTTCATCAATCCCGTTTTATTAGAACAAATGAGCTTTGCTACGAGCTTGAATTGATATTCAGCCAATCTGTGATTCTTTTAATAAAATACCTCTCTACAAAATAGGCATCATTATTTTTGTCATTCTTTTCCATAATCCACAATTATCACCGATTATCAAATAAGCAAATATTCATATCTAACCTCTAATTGGACGACGAAGTTAATTAACAGTAGCAGCTGGGATATTGACATGGGTCATTGACAATATATTAATCAAGATTGAAGAATCTAAAGAGACACTCACTTTCAGCTTGACAACGGCTCATCTTTAAATGAGCCACGGAAAACCATCCTTTCTTAACATCAATTTCATTGGTCAACTAGTGATATAGCAGCCACAAATTCTCTTGAACTGAATAACTTCTTTCATTTGCTCATTCTTTTTAAATTTTATTAATAATTGTCCGATATGGCAAATATCTTTTCTTCGTAAGATGGACGTATTAGCAGAGAACCATAATACAACAATGAAAGTTTGAAATGTATTTTCTCGACTATAGAGCCACGACTTAAAAAAAAGTATTTTATTCTTACTACGATAAAAACAGATTCCAATGGAGATAGGGACAATGATGTCAGTGTATTTTTTACAGATATTGCTGCCAACCAAGAATGATAGGTTTGAAAAGGGATACAGTAGTTCTAGAGGTGATGTTTCTGAGAGTATATGTCACATAGATTATATGAGGTGAACGATAGGTTTGAAAAGGGATATAGTAGTTCTAGAGGTGATGTTTCAGAGAGTATATGTCGCATGAATTATATGAGGTAAATGATACTCTAATGTCTCCATGTCTCATAATCTATACTTACATAACGAATAGGTCATGATTGCAATTTTGTAAGTGAGAAGGCCTCAGTGAAACATTGAGTGAAAACTTCCTAGACCATAGAAATATTGGAAACAAGAATAACAAAATACCTTTTCTAACAACAAATCTTCCTATTTATCTCAGATGGCTAATCTGATTTCAATACGATATTTTATAGGTCTGGTTCCAAAACAGACGGGCAAAATGGCGGCGCCAAGAGAAGTCTCAAAATCAAGATTACAAGAGGCCAGACCTGGAACTGCCAGCGTTATTGAAATTTTCGTATCCTTATGGACTACCAATGGCATCTAAGTATCCGCTAGCGGCGGGAATAAAACAATTCTCGACAGGGATACCGACTATTCCAAGGCCTGGATCTGAGGCAGCTTGTTGTTGTTGTTGTTGTGATTACTATACTCCACAAGAAGAAAACCGCGCCTTTGAAAAAACTGTCAGCGGTAATAATCAAACGATATCCGTGCCAAAATCACCAAAATATTCTGTCTGCATCGGCACGAACGGATCAGACAATGTATTCCCTTGTTGTAAGCCAATTGCAACTAAGGACGCTCTATCGTACCGTGAGGAAAGTCCTTACAGATTTCCTTATAACTCAAGCTTCCACTCCAAGTCAATGGAAACTTAATAACATTGAAAATTTAATCCGATTATTTTATAATAATTAAATAACTTAAGATTGCCATGATATTATTAACTTCTTTACCGATCATTTCGAACAGATATGACGATTAATCTAATATAAATGCAAATATAAATGTATATGGATAATGTTAGATTGAAAAATGTCAGTATTGTTTCATTTGTGGCCCTTACTCCCGCACGTTAATGTTGATACTTTCAGAACCCAGGAAGCTGACATAAAATTATACAAAACCGAGATCGAATTTCATTCCATTAGGTGTGTCATTCGAGGTATAACATAAATGTTTACTGCTTTCTACAGAGCACAGCTCCCAAACAACAGAATTAAGAATGCAAGTACACCAAAAGATCTTCCCTTTTACTTCCATCGTTGGATAGAAATATTGTTGTTTGTCACTTTTCTAATAAAAATGCGCTATTATCATCGACTCGTTTGTTATGTCATCGACTCTGGAGTAAAATTGTACGATATAATAGATTGCTATAAGGTAGAGATCTACGAAAACAATAAAAACGGTTGCCTAGTTCTATTACGAAGTCTGAAAATTGTTCATTTGACTAATTTTTATACACTACCTTTTCAAGTCCATTTGCTATTTAATTTTTAAAAAACAAACTCAGCGCTTTCTCCATTGGCTAAATTGGTATTAAAAAGATGCGTAACCAAAGCTTAATGTTCAAAATCTGCATTTATAATAATTGTCTACCATTCTCCTTCTCTCAATCACTTTAGAAAGACAGTACTTTACAATATGAAGCAAATTTTACAGTTTAGAGCTACCCCCATTGCTGAAAGAGTGCTCATGTACAATTGAGCACTTTTCGAGCTTTACAAGTAATTGGTTCTAAAATTGTGATTTGTACTTCTTTACAATAATATATACTTTATGAGCTTTAAATTCATTTTGCCAGACAATGTATCATATCTTGTAGTAAACGTGAGCATGCTTAAACATACCTTAAAATGTATCCCCTCTAAAATTACCGTAGATATGCACACGTATCTTGTTAGGGAGTCCAATCTTATGTAGCTGCCAGCTTCCATTAGCAATTAATTACATTTACTTGCTCTTGTATATATTGTAAATTTAAAAGCTGCTGTAATTGTATTAAATGCTTTTCAACATGGTAATTTTTTTATTTGTAGCTACGACAAAGCAAACTGAGCAAACTAGAATGCACGCTACAGCCATACGTTAACGCTCATTGGTCAAAAATGACAGCTTGGTGAAACGTTTTATCTGCTCCGCCCGTTCAACCTTTTTTTCCCGACACCAAGTTCGATCGTTTAGACATGACAAACGAAATCAAAATTGTAACAGAACTTCCAAATTCATTGCAACATCGTAGCCCTTCCACTTTAAAACTTTGTATCATGACTAGTTTTATTGTCATAAGTGAGCAATTGGAAAAATGTATAGATAAAAAGAAGTTTCATTGATTCTACCACAGATCTAAAAACGTGTGTTCTGATCAACTCATGTCACTAGTCAACGTTTTGTGCAATAAAGCAAAAGAGACACAATGACAAACAACGAAGCCTTGCTCTACACCTTTTTCTTGGTATTACTTGTATATTGTACAAAAACCTTCAATCTCTTATAGAGCGAAATGGTTTGTAGTAAACTTATCTCACTCCTTAAAATACAAAAATTTGAAAATGTACCGTTAAAATTTTCATTAGCAGAAAATGTATACTATGTTTTAGAAAAAAGCTGGAGCAACACCTTCTTTATCGAGTGAAATTGAGCACGAGCTGAGAGACAGATGCAAAACAACACAATAACCATTAGCTATGTATTTTTTTCAGGTTTTAGAATCTAGTTTGGTAGATTTGTAATCTTCTGTCGGGGTTAAGTAGTATGTATGCAGAGCATTATATAACAGTTGAAGTATAATTAAGCAAACTTTTGTAAAATTTACCAATAGATCTACAAATAGTGAAAATATCTTTTTAATTTTTGTAGAGCTTTTCCTTCTTCGAGCCTAACCATTACATGCTTCTTTAAACAACATTAAATGCTGTCGCTACACAATTAAAAAGCAAACTTTTGTTTCCAAAATTTTGTAAGTTAATGCTGCTTATATGTATTTATAATTTACTTTGTCAATTTTGTGCCTCCCTCCGTTGGTGATGTTAGTAAGTAGTTTACCATGCCTATGGTTATTCTACCATAATATGGCTATCATTATCATATTTAAGAAAACTAATTCCGTCTTACTTCTTAAACCTGCGCAGAGTGGCTTCTATTATTCAATGTTACTAACGCTCAGGTACAAATGAGAAATTAAAGACTAAGTAAAGTATACAATATCGCTTTGTTTAGTTATTACCAAGTAGATACAACAAATATTTTGACTCCAGAATGAAAATCAAACACATTCCCGGCACTTTTAAACCAGATCTGAGAATGAGGAACACAGGTTAGTTCCTAGGCCAGACTGGCAAGCTCAAGTTAATCCTTCCAGAAGTTTAGGTAGGAATATCATTAGATAACATACAAGAAAAAGAAAAGAAAGGAAATATCATGAATAATTTTAATGTAGGAATGAATGAAGTGACAGATGGATTTTTTTGGTCACTCTGTAAACGGACACAGTTAAAGAGTTTGAAACGTTGGTCAGTTCCACAAAGCTTATAACTGTTACTCAATGCTATTTTCAAATATGAGAGTGTGTAGTGTGAATTCATCTTTTACAAGAAAAACATAATAATGTATAAAAACTGTATAAAAAGAAATTGTCTCAAATTAATTATGAGGAGGAATGAATTCTTGATTAGGTTAATTAGGTGCTTGTACTCTTGTTTTACTTATATAAGAACTAGTCTGAAACTAAGGCTAAAATATGCTGAAATAGATAGTATGAGAAAATCCAAACTGGTTAACCGCAGGCCAAGATATCTGACAAAACCGAACCTGTAAAAATAAGCGCATATTTTTGAAAAGATGAACCTAGATAAAGATAACAGTACATTGACCCGATGGCAAGGTTGGAGGGGGGGGGGGGGGCGAATTACGACGATATCTGTTCCTGTTATTAACTTCGGAAGTATGGTGAAAATGAACCCTAAATCTATTTAAGTTAGAGTAGGTATGCTAAAAAGTGAGAAAACATATCATTTACTTGTAAAACCGAGAGAAAGTATAGTTGTAAAAAAGAGTATCAAACTCATGTGCCACAGTATGACAGAAAACCTTGTGAAACTACAATGAATAAAATATCGCACGACTCTGAATTATGAAGAGCATCTCAAAAATTTAAAATGAATTGAAATAATATATCTAACTTTTTTACCCAGGCATCTGCAAAAGAAAAATAGAGACCTTTGTCCAGTTAAAGTTAACTAAAAAGATCGGGAAGTGTGGATAAAGTTGTTAAAGAGGATACCAATCGTAAGAATAAGAGGAATACATTAAAGAGAACATAGGAAGCCATAAATTGTCAGATATAAAGTAATTTATGATACACGTTCTTTACACACCGTTTCATTAGTCATTAATGAAAGCTTGGCATGTGACCAATGCAAGCTGCATTGCATGTCGGGAAGAAGGGATGGGAGCTTAATCTAGGCTTTAGGTCTTGCCCTTTATTGGCCAGGCTTGATTGCCTTGACCTGTCCTGCCCTGGTGTTTCGACTACTTTTTGGCTTTGATATCTATACCTGGGGAAATTCAAAACAGAGCGGTGTCTAATGTTCACTTTGCTGGTGACTTTCTAGACGCCAACGGAAAGTAGCAAATCCCCACCTACCCTAAAATGAGTTTTGTGAAGCCTTGAGTAATGATAAACATATTGACGTTGTTGTCTCAGGAGACAAGAGTGTTGAAAGTAAGAGGGATTGAAAACAATCATTTCTGTGCTGCGAATTAAAGAGGTGACTAGTTTTCCTAGTTGTGGTTGGTGTTCTCAGGGGTGATAACTTAAACGCGACCTTATATTTTAGGGGATGAGTAGAGAGAGCATGGATACTGGTAGCTACAGAACCTGTCTATATAAAACAAACATTGTAAGAGAGGCAAAGATCCCAAGACAAACATTGAGTAACTTGAATGGAAAGATTACCATGTGCAAACAATGATCCACGTGTTATGATTCGCTCCTCAGATTGAGTTTCCAGCGAAACATAAGCCTAAGCAAAAGTTCTTAGTACAATAGTGACAATATTGATTTTTACCTAGCAAATTTAGCGATAGTGTTTAACTCTCAGATGCGCGTGATAAGAAATATGAAGTCGATATTATCTTCTCAAAACGATGCTTTGTCATGTGAACCAACCACTATTAAATGTTCTTATCTTTTATTTATGCATACATTTTGTGTGAATTGTATTGGGATTTTAACACAAATCTGGAATAAATTTTTAACCTACTGTAGTCAAATAAAGCTGAAATGTCACTGAAGAATGCATTGCTTTGGTGCTACCTAAAAAGACATCTTAACAGCCTTGATATGTTCCTGATACTTGCTTGATATTAAATGCTTTCATTTCTGAATGTACGTTAACAATTCATCTCCATCTATAATTTGTCATGGTGATAACACGACTTCACAACAAAAGGTAAAAGATTGATAGAGGCGTTCACGCTAATCTCACAAACGAGAGCCATGGCATGTCGCTCAATACTAAAACTATATGATCCTTGACTGACCAATATCAAACAGATGACAAGAGCATTGAGACAAATCTGAGTAAATGTATTTGCCCATACTGTTCTATTGACCCTGCATCTCTGTGAAATCCTTGACAATGCGTAATAGGATCAAATACTTAAGAACTGTGAGAGATAGGATCTAGAAGTTTTTAGACAAAACGAAGCAAAGAATTATAGACTGGGATGTGAAGCAATTTAATCAGCAATTTAGTTCACATAGTGGCGTATTACTCCAGCTGATAAAGCAGGGAAAAAATTAATCAAATTCTCTATACTGTGGAGTTTCATAACATTTTCTTAATAATTTTAGAAAAGGTTTGAATTTTTACTGTATATTTTGTAGGCCTCCTCCAGCGAGCCTTCAAATAGAATTCTTGAACCTATCTAGACACTGCAAGGGCATGTATAATCCAGCCCAACTAGAAGTGACAGAGGTTTCCAAATCAACCAACAATAACTCGTGTTCCTCTGCATAAAATGTTTTAAAAGGCATAGAAATACCATAATAGTCTTATTAAACCTGAATTTCTTATAGGTTATATCTTTTGTTGTTTCTTTACACAACGCTGACAGGTTCTAGTTTGCTACGCCGAGATTTTCATGGTACTATTTGTGTAGAATCTATCAATCTTGATCAAGTCATGTTAGTTCAGTCTCATAATTCCTTTATCCAATATCATGTTGTCTTCTTGTCAAAGTCCGGTTGATTTAGAAGTAACCAAAACAGTTTTCGGAAGCCTGAGTACAGCGATGTGTTTTGATTCAACTTTAGGTTCCTAATTGACATTAATTTAAATGCTTTGCTTATATTGTAAAAAGATATATTCATTTTTATGAATAATTAAATAATATTAGTGCAGCAAGCCTTTACTATATCAAAATTGAGTTAAATGTATTTGGTGACATATTTTTTCTACTCCTCTAGTATCTATACAAAACATAATGTTATACATTAAGTACCAACATCTTTTCCTGTGGATTTTCTGACATGATAATAGCGTCAGCAATAATTTTACAATCTTTCCGGAAATGATCTGAACATTCCTTAAATACCGAACTTTTTTGGAGCATTTTATTTCAATTGTTTTTACCACCTTCGCTTACACGTAAATCATTACTTTCAATCCATAGTAAAGGATTTGCAAGATCCTGTGAGACAGGCAACACTTTGCGTAGTAAATAACTGTCTCATCCTTTTAGTATATTTTTTATTTCCCCCGACCCCCTTTCTTTTGTCCCCACCCTACATAAAGTCCGCACGTAGATATCTCTTCTGTTTCATATTTTCTGATTTAAGACAATCAGCCTGAACTATACAATTTGTTCGTGATGTCATTGTAAACATGCAGTGATAGGAAATAAATCTAAAAAAGTCCTGTTAGAAAATGCCCATTAACCTTTTGATGGCAGATAAAGAAGTAAAGAATCAATTGTATACGTAGGGTATCGCATATATGAAAAACTTTAAGTGGGGAAAAACATGTGCTGCAAAGAAAAGAAGTTGCCAATTTACTCATCATCATTTTCACCTGTAACACCAAACTTAAATCTATTGCGCAGAGGAGGAAACATCACAAGAAAAGTGTTAAAATGTTTTGTAAGGCATGAAGCTCTTGCATTCAACCCCAGACCCCCACTCAGTTCCCAACATATTGAAAGGGTCTACCGTAACATCTAGAGGCACAACTGCACTATCGTATACACCAACTTTTGAATGTTGATTTTTAAAGAGATAATATGGAGGATTTATTGGTTAATTTCGTTTCTTGCAATCAAGTGAGGTTTATTTCATGCATTGCACACTTGCACTCATTAGCGTCTGCGGAGAGACTCTAAAATAACACTACCCTTGTAGAAGTTTCATTCTTCGCCGAACGTTAATGGAAATATCGGCCGCTTATCGTCTTATTCCATAGCCAATATGTACCTTTTATGCTTGAATAATCTAAACAATTTAAAAAGACTCGAGATTGATCTCCTTAATGTTGCTTTGTCTCTTCCCTCAGTTGCTCCAGAGAGAAGACGATATGATCATATTGTCATAGCATATGATATTAAATTATCACCAAACTAAGGCCATGGGTGCAAAGAGATAGTAAGGAACTTGTTAGTCATGTAATGACAAATCCAAAGTCCTTTCAGTAAAGTGACAAGTTTGCAAATGATAGTTACGTCTGCTCTGAGAGGCTAATCAAAAGTGAAGAATAGATAGTCAAATAGTCATCGTGGAGTTGAAAAAGCTAAATTGTTTAGTAAGATGAAATGAATATCCGTATTATTATAGGTACGAAATTTTGAGGTTAAAAAAATACAATACATGAACTTTTAGTCCTCTTTTATTTGATGAAATTATTTCTCCCTCCACGTTAACAATAGTCAAAGACCTTTTCTACCGGTATCATAATAACTGTACTTGAACTTTGAGATTTCCTCTCAAAGGTGTGTGATAAGTTACAAGCCCACTGTGCTTTTGTTGTTAAATGGAAATACCAAATTTGGGAGATGGTTTTAGTTTTCGGTTATGCTACTTGTCTGGGCAGATAATTTTATCTCAAAGAACTTGTTATTTTGCAATTGAGGTGTTAATTAAGCGAAATGACAACTAATTATGTAAACAACCTGCATACCTTTGTTCGTAGGAGTAAAGAAATTTGGCAAGCGCGTGAGCAGGTTCTGCTTAATTTGAGGAAAATATGTGTAACTGAAGAAATCAAAGAGACTAAGGCGTGCTCTTTTGTGTCTAGTAGCATGTACTAATATCTCATTGTTCTTCTACTGTTACATAACACTTTGTTTGCCTTAATTATTGTAGAAGGATACAAAGAAATACCTGCATGATCAGTTTCTTTGGCACTTGGTCTTAAAAGGAGGTATTAATGTTACGTTGAGACACTGCGATAAGAATGTGTATTTAGTGTATGCTTGTATGGACACGTATTTATAGATAAGATATGTATTATGGCAGACCACGTTCAAGACTCAAGGTTGTGATCTCCACTATTGTGGAACCAGTTTGCTGATTCACGTTACCGCATGTCTGCAATTTGCCGTTTCTAAAATCTGGAAACCGCCTCCTTTTAATTGTAAATTGCTTTTTATAGTGTAGTATAACTTTTATACACTACCGTCATGATCTTGAATTAACACAGTTCTTCGAAAGATGTTAGTTCATTAGTCTGATGCAAGATGGTATATAAGAGCAGAAGACACTTAAAGGGGGCTTCCATCCTCAATTGACTTTCTTCAAGAGATAATGCTTTGGAACCCTTAAATTTTAATTAGAAGGCGCTATAAGTCAGTTGCAGTAATGATATTTAACTGCTTATTTGACATTCACAGCAACCTCACTATTCAGTGTTCAGACTTCACCAGTTTCATTCCCGTGCATCTGGAACTAGGATAAGTGACAACGACTATGTTTAGCGGGTCTAAAGGTAAAAGTCTACTATAATTTTTAAATACGAAAAGGAAGCCCTGAACAGCTCAAGCTGTTAAGAAAGAATGTGATGTCTGTACTTTTTAAGCCAAAGTTGCTAACGTAACTTTATTTTAAACTGGAAGTATTTATGTATGTATACGTACGTCATCTACTGGTATGGTACCATTTCAAAGACATGTTTAACTCTAGAACAATGAATCCTGCAGAGCAGCCATTATCTCTTATGTCGTATCGGGAGGCAAACAGTTGTGGACATTTTGGTAGGTGGCGAGGTAGCGGTCACCCACTAAGAACTTTCTTCAGAAATAGAAGAAGCCTTGCAATCCATTAAAAATTTGCCAGACGTCGCTAGTCATAACAAAGCAATGCCCGTCATCATATTTCATTGCTTATTTGACATATGCAACAATTCATTTTTTTGCATAAAACAAAAAACGACCACGCCTTTATTATTAGGTCAAGTTCTGCATTCGCTCCTGATAATCTTCAAAGTGGCCACTCCGTTATCTGGGTCGTGAATGAAATACGCATGCTCAGTAGTTAATATGGACCATGCGTCGTTTGGTGAACTCTAAAGTTTTTGTTATCCAATTCTTATTGATTATTCATCCATAAAGAAGGTTAAGGGTACACTATTCTACTCAACCCGGTGTGTTCATTTATCTGCCGAACTTCCCTCTGTATCTTGTGAGATCACTAAAATCCCTAGAGACATAACAAATATCAAACATTTTTGCACAGTTATGCAATAGTAAGTTGTCGAATAAAAATACAAACAAGAACAAAATATAAATAAACTTTGAAATAAATAATGATATGAGTAGATATATCTGTAATAAAAGCACACTGATACTGTAAAAGGGTTTGACTTCTTTTCACAAATATAACAATTCTCCCATTGTATTTAGATGGGTAGTAGAGAAATAGAAAAGATCTAAACGACTGGATCATGTGATTGTCCTGGGTTACCTAAGATCAGTTTATAGAGCACACACCGCTGCTCGTGTCCTGAGGGTGATATTTTTTATTTCTTCGGAATATTTAAGATCGCTGTTCTTTTAGGAGACTTTGCTACGGTAGTCACTTGGCGCAGAAGGACTGGCATCATAAATTTCTGTCAAGGTTTCGTATATCCTGAGACAGATATTTTCAATTTCTCTAGTCTCGTTTCAAATCTGATTATTTTAGTGTCTGTCCTCGATGCCAATTGATAGGAAAGGGAAAAGCTAGGAGATCATTTTCATCCTGTTCTGTGTGATGGAAGATTCCCTGTGCTGTTTATTTCACAGCAATAAACAACTTCCTTAACCATGGGAATATGTCACGTTACTCTTTGATAGTTACGCTGCAATCTCTCACCATACCTCCTGATTAGCAGAGAGGTATAAGCCCTGCTTGAGAGCTAGATACGCTGCTAGAAAATCATGTCTATTACGATTTACAATGCACATATAGTGACTGATTGTAGTCATCGGTGTTGTAAAATCTCGAAAGTAAAAAGTCGTGGGACCACGGGGAATCGAACCCACGGTCTCCGCATTGCGCAACACGTCGCTTTTCCACTAAGCTACGG
>JAAAKL020011327.1:0-13736 GCA_010016065.2 Carybdea cf. marsupialis auct. non (Linnaeus, 1758) | reverse complement strand
GGGGGTGGGGGGGGGGGGGTTGGGTGTGGGGGGGGGGGGGGGGGGGGGGGGGAGGGGTTATGTGGCATACTCGATTTCGAGCGTAGCCTATTGCCAAACCAGAGTGAGGAATGTCCTGAGGAGAGAGCACATTTACAGGTATAATCCCCCGTTGTCTTCCCCAACCGACAGTCTTTATATTGCGTTTGGCGCGATTTGAACCCCAAACCTCTGACACGCGGTGAGTCCGATTCCTCAACCACTAGACAGCTCTATTTAAACATTGCTAGGTTGATATTCTCCTTTCTCAGTAATCATATGTAAGGTTAACTTTTCTTCTGGCTGAATCATTGTTTGACATATCTCATTATTGGCAGACAGAGGATTCATTTTTAAAGTAAAATCTGCTGCTAGATTTGAGTATATTTTTTATATCTTGCTCACGATTCTATGTTTTATATATTTGTGGAAAGGTCGGAAAGAATAGGCTTATCTACGAAACTTGATCATTTATACAACTTACGTTGACTCAGACTTAGTTGACAACAAGAATTTGACAACAACTTCTGTTAGTTAAAGCTCTCTCAGTCCCAGTTTCAGTTTACTGAAACACTCTCAATAGCTTCTCGAAAGAACTTCTATCTCATAGTTGGTTCAAGACCGCAGGAGACGGTCTTGGGATGAGATGTCGAGGTGTGCAAATTTTGAAGTGGTATACTTTCCAATTTCTGAAAACTTAGAGTACTAGACTACTAGACTTGAAGCGCAATTATTTTATACCAGGCTTTGTAGCATCCACCTTACTTGCCCATAACATATTCTTCTTCTTTGAAAATGCTCTTCACTGATTAACTACGTTTTTTCTCTTTGTTGTTTGAAGACTGCTACGACATTGTAATTTGGCATGCCTAGTATCAGGGATGCGTATTATACAGTCAGCCAAGGGAATGTCGTTTGCTTCTTGCAGAGACCTGGAGCGGTATTACTGTGGCCTCTCCGAGGATCAGGCTCGTAGCTGGCAGCATATTCAGGGGTGGGGCACAGACAGGTGGCACATAACTGTGGGTTTGAGGGAGTTCTGAGCGCCTTGGGGATTCTAAGAACCTCTTAACTTTTCATCCTTGAAGATTTCGGAGATCCCTTGAAATAAACCAATGAAATATTTGTCAAATTTTTTGACCTGCAAACGCTTACCGTATTTCCTCTAATATATGCCGCCCTCTGATTAACGCTGCCCTTTAATAAACGCCGCAAGTCCAGCCGAAAATTGGAAATAAACGCCGCCCTCTGATAAACGCCTCATCATGAAAAGAGGCTTTTATTAGAACAGGGACCAAATTTTAAAAGAAAAATTTAAAAATTTCTTCACACGCTACAAAAACTAATTAAGTTTGCATCAGTTTTAATTTTTTTCTATCAACAAATTATTTTACAGTTAAGGACAAATACGAATATTGTTTTGATCGTTTCAACAGTTCGTCGTGAAGAATTTTTTGCATGACTATTACTTGATGTAAAACAAATGAATTGCGCAGAGACACTCAAACCAACTTCTCGTATCCTTTTACCATTTGGGATTGCGTCTACGTGATTATCTTCAATTTCAATGAAGAAAGCTATGAACTTTGATAATTCTTTCGGTAAATGTCCCGCTAAAATTTCCTTTTTCTTCTTATAGTTACTTGTTTTCCATAATTAGCCATTTTGTAATAAACGCCGCCCTCTGATAAATACCACCCCCAATATTCACCTCACATAAAAACTTGGATTTTTTGATAAACGCCGCGGCGTATATTAGAGGAATTACGATAACCTTTGGATATCAGTATTTGAGAGCTTAATTGATTCTTTGACAGGGTTGTTCCGGTCGTATTGTCATGTCACTTCGTGCCACTAGTTTATCATACTTATCTTTTATGATTACATCTAAGTTTCGTACTCTCTTATTTTCTATAAACATCTTCAGTCTTGGTAACTGCATTTGTTTCATGATTTTGCTGATTGTTACTTGTCCCAGCCTTTTAGTTGTTGCAAATGTTTCACTGAACGTAAGTTGCTGTCGTGGCGTGTATGTGAATTTGTTTGGCCCTACGTTTCTCTGGGAAATTTTCCTGTTATGATAACACCTTGTGTCTCGCTTTCCACTATAGAGCATTGTAGCCATTGATATGTTCTCCCTTCTACATATTTGTTTCTCTTGTTTGTTTAGGGTAAAGTCCATGCCTTCTCTCCTATCCAAGTATTTTGAACAGTCTGCTCCCGCTGTTGTGTGACCACATTCTCAAAAGTCCTGGTATTAATAAATATACCGCCCTCTAATTTTGAAATAGTCTATATTCATAGACCTTAGTTGTTATGCCATACTATGTTGCATAGCCGTATTCTTCACACGCTGACAATCATCTGATGGTGATTGTTCTGAGTTGGGCCTACTGTTACAGATTTCTTGTCTGACACCTTTGTCATACAATAAGAAATCTCAAGCCTCCGAAGTTTCCGTGGATCCACCATAAGCCCTCCTTTGGAATGAGAATCTTTTCCATTATCCTAGCTGTCCCCCAAGAGGTACCATTTGAATGACTGTTAGTGGAGCTTTTCTTTTGATGTCCTTCTGCGGCCACCAATCTCATTTAAAACAATATCCAGTTCTTTTATCATAACACGTATTAAAACAGTTTCGTCTTCCACATACAATGTATTTCTCCTTTTAAAATTTTTTAAAACTGTCAATCTCCTTAACCTCTCTTCCCATCACCACGCTTCCAGATAGAACAGAATCATCGATAAAAGTTTCTGAAACCAATCAAGTCACCTCCATCGATTCCCATCCATGTTGTATCCCTGTCTACTTCAAACATATCTCCAACACATTGTCCATGGGGAATTTTCTCTTTTTTTATGGCATTATATACATTGGTCAGGAACAGCTACGAATATAGCACTGACAGAGCAATGGGCCGAATACGTTTACTGGGTCCTATGGCGTCATTCATAGCTAGGCAGTTCAAAGATGATCGTACTGTGGACGTTCTAAATGGGAATCAATGTGGGAAAAACAAGGCTTTTTCATTTCTTGATTTTTAGTTTTAAGTGATGATGTTTATACTAAATAGTCCTAAAATTCTACTCACTGACTCTTCACTTATAGTAACAATTTACAATTAAAAAACACTTTTAGCAGTGAAGCAAGTGAGAGGTAGCTACTATGAGCGGAATTTTGCCTGGTTACTGTCAGGTATCTAATTCCTGATCCTGAACCACTGAAACGCATATATAACTTTAAAACTGCAGCTGAGGTCCAGGTGGTTGCTTGGACCTTCTATACAATAGTAGTGTTACAGCCAAAATAATAAGACAAGAAGAAACGCAAAGTTTCTTTGCAGGTGAGTGTAACAATGCCTTGTTGACCAAGTCGCGTGAAACCAAATAGTGCGTGAAATAGGCATTTTAGACAATCTGACGTCATAACTGTCAGTCTTTCACAGTGTGACCTTGTCTCAAACCTCTATCCTTACTTTCAACTCTTTAATCCATGATACTTTAAGATTATGTGCATCATCCAAAACATTCACTTTCATTTACTTTAGGTCCAGCGCGATCTAAATATTTAGATCGCACTGGTCAGGTCTCGCTGCTGTCTCATTCATTATTCAATTCAACTGACGGAATGCTCTCTTTGGTCTTGGAGAGACGAGTTCTTTAACCAACACTACATTAATTAAACCTTCGGCTCTTTTCTTCCAAGTTTACTAGATATTCGTTCCCAGTCTCTGTTTAAGCCCTTTAATAGAAAATAATTCAGGAGTAACGCTATCTAATTTAATGACCTTTTAGACCCCATCAGACCCCATTACCCTCTCATTCCACTGCGAGCAACTTTCACACAGATACAAACACATTTATCCTTTGAAGTCAACTTTGGTGAACGCTTCTCTCCCATTATTTGATTTGATTTCCCCAAAGAACTTAATAAATGAAGTAGTTGATGATCTAAATATAATTACAGTGGAATCATCATCCAATAATTGGTCAAAAGCTATATCATCTTATCTGTCTATCTACCAAACACCTTGTATCGCACACAACATACTAGAAAAGCTATAAAACCCAAGGCAAAGAGTCTCTTTCTTAGATCCATAAACGTTTCATGCATGATTTGATGAAAAATGATCTTATAAAAATTATTACCTGCATCATTTTCCTATGGCTCATTTTTAACCTCTCACTCTTGCTTTTAATTCATTTCATAATTGTTTTCTCTTGATTCAGAGATGTCATCAGACGGGCTGCAGACCATGTTTGTCCACCATTATGTTCTTCATTGCTAAATTACATTCCTCATCAATTCCAGTGTACCGTAACAATTGAATTTTCGTCTTACAACATGTTCAAGCGTTGTTAGGAGGACTTCCACTCAGTCTCGACATAAAGAGTTTCAACTGATACTGATACGCAGTGCATATAACTGAAATCTGCGCAAATAAATTTTCAAGACAACAGCATGTAGGGTTTGTTTACATATCAAAAACTACACAAAACTATAATATTAACAATATAAGAAAAATAAATGTCTCTTTCCACATCTGACATTAGCAACCTGGGAAAATTCCTTTGTCCGAAATTATTCATATCTATTCAAACATGCGGTGCATTCGAGAAATTTAGTGGCCTCCACTTACCAAGGAACTTGCTGAATGTCGACATGTTGGTTGAATTTAGATTTAATGGCACAATGCTCGGTCAAAATGATGGTATATGTATAAACTCTCCTCTTAAAGCAGCTTCAGCCAACATTTTATGAAGTAGATTGCTTTTGGACCAAATTAATAGTTCACCTGTGCATCTTCGTAATGCTGAAGATTCTTTTGCAATTTTCAAGGAACCTAACAGAGGTGTAAACACTTTTTTAAAAGCGTAAATACCTACACGGCATAAAAGAAAGCGTATATATGAATAAAATACCATGGTACCACCGAAAAGCTTTAGGTTATCTTATGGTCTTTCTTAAGTCTAAGGATATGACTTGAGAAAGGTTTTTATAGAACGCAAAGTTTGTCGGTGCCCTCAGGACATTTTAGTTTTATATGCATATGATTGTGTCTAGGCCCATCACGAGCACCAACTTTATGATGGAGAAACTCAAGAACTCTGCCCTAAAAACAGTGGAGTAGCCGTCTACTCTTGTCGCGAACAGTGATCCTTTCACCTATTTTCATTTTCGTTTATCATCCAGAATCAGACCAAGATATTTGTGGCTCTTTAGAGTCACAATTTTGTAACTGTTTAATATGAAAGGAGGTATCTTTCCTTCGAAAGTTCAGTAGAACAAACTACGTTGTGTACTTGCTTTACCTAATCAAGGTTGAGGGTCGTTTTCCATTGGTAGGTTCAGTTTTGTACAGGGAGTTACGTTTAGTCAAGATATAGAAGATCTACTGACCTTTTGCATCTGGGACAACTTTGAAAATGGATGTGTTATCGGTAAATAGTATAAAATTTACATTTCATATTATAGGTAATATCAATTACACAAATCAAAAAGAGAGCGGAACAAGAGCCGAGCCTTGGGGAACTCCTAAAGAGACATATTATCAAGATGATGCTTTTACGTTAAAAACTGCTCTTTTATACGTTTCTGTTATCCAAATAAACCCTACGCTCTTTTGCAACTACTAAAATACGTACATCAACAGCAAAGTAAAATAATGTTAATTGTCTGAAATAACATCCTAAACATTTTCAAAGCATACTCAAGGCCAGAACCGGAAAACTTTCAAGTGACAGTAAAATCTTGGTTGAGTTGGGATTGACCTTTAATAGCTTGTTTATTTCCTTAGCAATACCTCCTTGACGACCATCATGGCTACCCGGTCACATATAGCCAAATGTAGGGGGAAAAAATCGAGATGAAATCCTGTCTTTCTTATGTCAGGTAAACATATCTGATTTTTAATAAGGTCAAATTGATCTTCAGCAATATAACATACATTGTTTGCGTCAACCTTCACTACCCCAAGTTTGTGCTTACATTGCTCCCTTTAAGGTGGAGTTGCTTGGATTATGTAAGCTAACAGGGTTTCTAATACCGCTGTGAAATATTGTTAGCAAAGGCCAAAGAGAAGGCCAGAAAGTGAGAAAAAGGCTAAAGTAACTATCATCTAATATAATAAGCGAGAATGTCTGTGTATGTAAGCGGAATAGGCGGTAACGCAGTTTTGCCTGTCATTATGAAGCATTGTATGAACACTCTCCTGGACAAGGGGCAGGTTACTAGCCGGTTTGCACCCTCAGAGGCCACTGGAGGCCAAGAGTGGGTAAAAAGTGCATTCCCAGACTTCCCGGATGTGTCTTATGAGCATATTCCAAGTGTAATCTGCACGTTGCAATGTTCATATAACTATTGTGTGCAAATTACATTAGAACCGTCTTATGTGTGTTTTCCACGTGTAATCTGCATGCTGTAATGTACATATCTACTGTGTGCGACTTGCACTAGAAACGTCCTAAGAGGTTATTCTAACCTGGTGTCCTTTGACAACAACCCAAGCATAACTATCCCCTATCTCATTGAAGACTTTCAAGTTCATTGACAGCCTGCGAGAGAAAAGGTAGGGCAACCTATGTATGTTGTCTTTTGTCACCGCAGCATTCCTACACATACATTCTTTCATATTTGCAGGCCTAAGCTTCCCGGGCAGTGCCGGTACATTCAACTGGTTGGAAATATGATCTCATTTATGACTGTGTTTCTTTCCATTCGATTTTAGAGTTATCGCTAATGTGTGGTTTATCGATCTACGATTACAAAACAACTACAATTGGTCCTGCAGTTCACGGGCATTCCTTCATCATCGGATGGCTGGCGTTCGGATTGGCTGGAATTGCCATAATATTTGCAGTCTTAGCTAGACTGAATAAAACAACCCGTCTTGTCTAGTCCCACAACCCGGATTTGCGAATCAGTGTAGGAAACTGAAGCAAAGATTAAGAACTCCTTTCATTCAAACGTCTTACCAAGTAGTGAAGTCTGGATTCAGAGGAATTTCCAATTTTTTATTGATTGTCGACTTTTAACTACTGTACTAGTTGAGCATGCTCAGCTTTCTGAAAAGTCAATTCTAAGTTTTCTACTGACTCCCTTTAAAAAGGAAAGTAGACCAAGCCGCGTGATGTGTTGTGGAGATCGTGATACCTGCGATTGTTGAGTTTAATTGAGGCAATCAAAAGTAAACAATTAGGTGTTAATTCGGTGCAAATGGACGAAGAAGTTTGCGCATGTAACAGCACTGGACTTTAATGATTGTTCCGATTCCACTTACCAGTTAGATAAATCAAATGTGGAGATCTCAGGTGTTCTGGCTTCTTCTGGTTCAGAGGACGTTCACTGGTTCATAAGGATTAGAAGAATCAAAAATTACGAAGAACAGTTCCAACATTAGCTTTAAGGTGCCTGTTCTTCTAGCGCAGTTAACAAAATATTGAAAAAATTCTGCCAATTCCATTGAAGACGTTGGCAGAAAACAGTACAATTTGTACATTTTAATGAACGAGGGACGTATTACATCGCTAGGATGGTGTCACGAGAGAATCCATGACCAATGGACAAATTTTAACACGTTTTTATCTACTCTATGGTTCGGGAAACCCGAAGCGTTGAGCGCTGGGACTTCAACCTATTTGAGGATTTTGTACATATTTTCATTCTGGATAGAGAGTTTCCGAGTACAGTAATAGTGCAATGCTCTTACTTCACCACTAAGGAAAATTCTAAGTATGCTACGTTTAAATCCAATGTTTTACTTTTGTGTCATGCCTGTTAGTCTTTATCAGTCCCTCTTCCCACAGAATGTGTAACGTGTTTTCTCTTTCTGACATCTTTTGAATTATGCTCTTACCATCTCAGCATAATTAGATCAGATCACATGCGATGATTAGCTAGTGGAAAATATCTTGGCACATCACCTTGAACAATGTTAAGCATCCTACATTCCGCAATGTTTGAATTTTGTTAAGAATAGGTACTGTATTTGTCTCATATGCCGTCCCTGGTGAATAGTCGATGGACAGGAAGGAGTAAAACCGATGAATCAACCTGAGGTTATCGAAAGCCCAGAAGCGTTTAAAACAAAACTAAAGAACACTTGTGAAGGAGAGCCTTGAATGAATTTTTGCTCTTTCTCTTTTTTTACTTTCTTTTAATGTCTCTTAATGTCTTTTCTTTGCAACTCTTCATCCTTTCACCTTTCGGTACGAGCAGAGTAAGTAGAAAACCGTGCATATGAGCAACGTCGTGTTAAAAGCAGTGGTTTTGTTCGTAGGTATATTAGAAAAAGTGACTACGTGTTTTTTAGTGCAGATATAGACACCTCGTAACAGTCTTAACTCAGTCATACAGATATAGCAAAACATAATAGGGCAACACTATCAGATGAGAAAAAATACAAATATATTTTTTCTGAGTAGAAAAGGAGTTGAAGCACGTAAAATAGATAAATAATGATTGGGATGGCTTACAGAGAGAAGATATTTAACAAACTTCTCAAAAACTCATTCTGTAATTGATGCCAAAGGGCTATTATGAGTGCTTAGGCAGTATAAGACTAGATGAAGAGTAATAGTTCAACAGTATCAAAGCTATACCAGATTAGTATATATCTTATATACACAAATGTATTTAGTATATTGTATATTCGATACAGGGGAATTAGCTACTCCAGATCATTCTGCGTCTTGAACCATCTTGTATTCTTAATCGTCCTGCATTTTAGCCTCGCTCTGAGCTGTTTTTACCACAAAGAGGCTAGACTAATCAAGCGGCACCATCTTGCGTTACCTGGTCCTCTACGTAAAAGGCACTTCAAGTCAAGCTTTAGCATCACACGATTCCACAGATATAGAAAATTAGCAAACCGTTGTAAATAACACAGAGGTCACAATGATCAAGGACGTTCCACAGCATGAAGCGTGGCCGAGCGTAAGTATACTGGCCTCTTTGTACTCCAAGCCGTTCAGAAAGATGATTCGACGCAGGATAGTCTCAAAGACTAGTCACGTACAAAAGCAAAATTTACAGTAATTTCAAATTTCAAATTTCTCATGTATTAACTGGCTAAAAGCAACATAAAACGCATTAAAAAACGACTAGCCATAAGCTTAATACACCAATTGGAATAGTTGAAGCAATTGCAATAGAAACGCTTGGTGAAAACTTAACTATGATAAAAATATATGTCAAATGAGAAAATTACACATAGTTTGAGAGAAATCTGATATTCTTAGTTTTCAGGCGCGTAGCCATAGGGGGAAGAGGGGGAGGCCTTCCCCTGCCCTCGAGATCATGAATAGGTTTGACTTTAAGTTTCCTTTTTTGGACGTAAAATATACTCAACCCTGGCATATATAATGCATGGTTGATGATTACACGTTCTTTAAGGGTTAAAAATGTATCATGTCACTCATGAGGACATTTTGTATTCATAACATTATCAGCAATAATTGTTTCTCATTTCAACATGTGCCCTAACTCTAGAAACCTCCCCTACCCTAGAAAAGCCACGCTACGCGCCTGGTTTTCGGTGCTAACTTGCATTATCAAGGAAGGAAACTGAAAGTTTTACAAGGCAGCACTACTTTAAGAGCATGGAAAATTATCAACATAGATGGAAAAGGTTCTTGACAGGGTCATTCGAGTAAAAGAAAGAGTACGAAATTTGCAATGGAAGTTGATACGCAATAAAGTGGAAGTTAGCAGAAGCACTGAAACGATGGAAAGGAAAATCTCTTCCGTTAGGTATTCAAAGTACATTTAAATTTAGAAATAGTAGACTTTCATGAATAGAATAGTGAGACAAGATGTCAAAATTGTGGAACAAATTTTAGTGGTCAGTGGTCTTAGTGTGCTCAAACAAAACGGAGTATTACCGAGACATTTCCTTGCTGAGACATTTGCCTGTTCCCAGATGATCGCAGAGACGAGTATGTAAAGGGAGGTGTATCTCCTCTAAACCAAAAGGACTACAGCTTTTGCTCTTAAATCTGTACACCGTACTACATCTAAAAACATCTGAGGTCCTATCGTTAAAATGAAAATAGTTCCTAAGGGAAAAAACAGAACGAAAAGCAAAACTAATATCTAGTTTCAATTATACCTAGTCCAACAGGGTTAAACACTGACTGCAAACTTGAAAAGAATGACTCCCTGTATGAGGGAGGAAAATAAACAATACATGCCTAGAACAGTGAGTTTAGAGGAATGTAATTGAATTTCTTTTCTGAAAAATATACGAGAACTGAAGTCAATACGTCTATGGAGATGGCGATTCCCAAAGAGTCAATGACACGACGATTCAATTTGAGTATTGAAAGAATTATTACTGGAGCTAGCAGAAATAATTTGGCTAGGTAATGAGAGTGACAGGCCATTCTTGTAAGCCAAAGGTATAACACTATCATAAATGGTGAAGCGGCCCGTAAAGGAAGGTTTGCGATAAACCGATGTTGAGGAGTACCGTTAAAACGGCCGATAAGGACATTAAAGCGCGGTGTACTTTTATTCTCTTTATCATTTGATAATAACATGAGCAAATGTACAACCCTTGCAGCATTATTGAGGATTTTAAGTTCTCAGGTACGCATCTTTTAGTCAAAGAAAGGTTTATAAATTTTGTTGAGGATTGGAACCGACACATCTACGCATGCTTGGAGGGTACACATTGGAATTTGATTGTTTGTGCTGAAAATATTAGGAGATGACTGAGTAAGTTGAGGTACTTCTCTCTCGTTGATTTGGGTACATCAGGATCATAACACACAAGCAATATTAGATCTCAGGTGCAACTGAACATGGAATTTATCACCAAAAAAGCTTATCGTTATTGCCTGCATTATCCGCAATAATGGAGTTGTAGAAAGCCTCTTTGAGCGGAAATAAAAATCCCTTTCTTACATGTTGTTAAATCTCCATACACGATTGTCAAAGACTTTCATCTTTTTTGCAAAGCCGTCCTTTAAACTTCAAATCCTTACGTTAATGGCTAAATCGAGACTTGGTCCTGGTGACAATAATCCTAGTGTTTCGCGGTGCATGTATGGCCAACATGGCTGTCAAAATCATATTATAAGAGTGTTGTGATCGATTATGCAGGGCAAATTATTTGGGCACACTACTGAAAACGTGTGTATGCAGAAGATCGTCTCTAAACAATTCCACGTTGATATTTTATATTTCTCTCCATAGAATTGCTTTCCTTTAAATATTTAGCCTCCTAAACTGTAAACTTAATGACCTCAAAGCATAATCAGATGATATGTTGCCACCATTGGGTCTTCATAATGATGTAAAACGTATCGCTTCAAGGAGTGGATGAAAGGTGAGCAAGCACTCTCACATGATGTTAGAGGTCAAAGAACTGTAATCTTAAATCATCGTGCTTCATAGACGTTTTTAAGACCCACATGATAGTTAATGTCACCACAAACTAGTAATTCCTTTTTTGGGGTGAGTATAATGCTTTCACGTCAAGTACAAAGATGAAGAAATGAATTGGAAATATGGAAAAGAGTATGTAGGAATTTACAGGAATTTGGCACTTGCACTCTGCTGTCGAAAAGTTAAAATTGTTTGATTGTGTAGTGGCCGCCCTTATCACTTAAAGGGTTTGTTTCAGAGATCTATCATTGACTAGCCTGAAGTGAATGGACAAGCATTGCTCAAAGTTTTCTGTAGAAGATCCTCTTTTGGTACGAGTAATTCTAATGAGAAGGCGAAAAGCTCTGAGTGGGGTAAATGTATGTTCATTGACTGAGACTTTTCAAATATTGTGAGCATGTAATTTCTCTGCTACATATTTTAATTGGCATCATATTCCTTAACTAACCGAGTCATTGACATAATTTATTACATTTAATGGCAATTCAAAACATTTGGTGTTATTTAGGACGACTAAAGCCATCGGTAAAAGTCGATAACGGAAAATCCAGTTAAATGACACAAATCTCTTTCCAGTTTATGCAGTACTGTCTTTTTATGATATCAATGTACAGATTGACATTCCATTCATACTAACACAATCGTTGGAAACGTAAAATCTTTGAAAAACTCTTACATGGGGCAGCCACAAACGGTGTAGCACATGTAGCCGTGGATTAGCAAGAGAAAGCCACCACTTTGCATCTGCCTTTGAGTATGTCTGAACTTCATTCTTTTTGCCTAAAGAAACCCTAGCTAAATTATTGTATGCTCTGCATAGCTCTCGATTGGACGCCGTTTAAGTAGCTGAGAGGATTGGTCTTGAGATCAAATCACACAGCTAATGGCAGCTATGGAGGAACCTTTTGGTTGGTATCGCATCTTTGGCCAAAAATCACGCTGTTGTTTAGATTTTTCTTTGGTTCGATTCCAGCGATAACGTTTATCATCTCCCTAGTAATCTTCTTTTTTCTCACGTTTGACAAATATAAGGACTAAGAGATCGAGAAATCAATAAAGGAAGTTTGCAAGGTCTAAAGAAATTGCTATAATGCTATAAGAAGCTATATGAATAAGGGGAAATTGAAAATAAGAGAATGTTTGCTGAATCTATGGCTAAACCAATCCCAGGGAAACTATAAATCTTTTACAACTTACTTAATTATTTAAAATAAATCCCTAAAGAAATTGTGTTATCTTATCTATATACGTCGTTCATCCATCTAGCCAAAATTATCTACCTTAAAGGCAATATTCAATTTTCCTTAGACAGGTGTGTTCGGATCTGTGGGGAAAATTGGTTCTAAAAGAGATAGATAGAGTTTAAGACGTTTCTTTCCTAATGTTTAGAGTTCGAATTGACTTTGGTGCGAGTACAGACAAACTTTTGCAGAACAGCTGAAAAATTGTTAAAATGTTACAAAAATATTCCACAAATTCATCAAATTTGCTTCCTTTTTAAGATAAAACTGCTGTAATAATCACCCTGTCAAACGTTTCTTTCTTAGACATCAGTGTTAGCGAAGAATATTATTTAGACACACATTCCAAGAGATCAAGATACAAAGAATGCTGCAAATATTTAAACTATTTGAATGTTATACAACTATACACAACCTCGTTTTCGAGTTTGAAGTTTCATATGCGTAGAAATATGTAGTATAATTCATGTGGGAAATTTTATATGACCGTAACACGTAAACAATTAAAGAGTTTTCATTGACAGGGGAGGATGGAACGGTGGAGTACCTACTGCCAACGTGTTAATCTTCCACCAAAACACATGAAAGTCTATTTACATAACTTAACACATGTTGATTTTTTACATTTTTAATTATGGTTATGAATAAATCTCAATTTAAATTAAAACCTGTAATGTGAGATAGAAATTACAATTACTGATTTCATAATCCATACTTGAAAAGCCTTATTTTTAGTAGCTAAGTATCGAAATCAGATATAACATGAAGATAAACTGATTAAAGTGATAGTTTGATAAGGGAGACATCGCCTGATGATTATTTACAATCTGCACTTGACGTGTAGGACTGATTCTCGTCTTTTCCTTAGCTTTGAATTTGTTGATTTCTAGCATATCAAGGAATGTGTTTTGATTGTAAATGTATTGACTATTGTTTTACATGCTTTACGCTTTGTGCCTTTGCGACACGCCTAGGCATGTCATTCAAACTATTCTTTTAAAAGGCGATACGGAAGCGATAAGAAGGGAGAGAGATTCAATGAGTCTTGAATCGAGTTATCAAGGAGTTAGTAATTATGGGATGTTCGA